>JAWZYT010003576.1:0-92500 GCA_034508575.1 Petrolisthes manimaculis | reverse complement strand
ACACCATAATATTATGAAATGAACGTTCGAAATGTGAACTAAAACTTTTCAGGCAGCACATTGAATATTGCATTGTATCAATAGGTAGAGAGGTGGTATAGTGTATAATTTTTTGGGGGGGTAACTGTAACGTAGACACTAATAAGAAATTATATTGTGAACACACAGGAATGCTGATAAAAGAGTAATAATTAAAACATATAATTAGATCTTAAATTTATAAACATTGCCATAATTTAGTATTGGTAATATGAAACAATGACCACTGTATTATACCCGTGACCTGTCCAGTGGCTGACAACTTCGGCGCTGCTTTGTGGGCCTTCTTGGTGTTCCTCATCATCATATGGCGAAGCAAAAACTGGGCATCTGTCACCGCCTGCCCTTACTCCCTCCTTGAACAGTATGTGGAAGGCAGCATCAAGCCTTCACATGCTCTTCTGAAAGTTGTGGCTCAACTCGCAGGGGCTTTTATCTCATACAGGTGAGATATCGTACATGAAGCTGCCTTAGTCCCATTGTACAGTCGGCGGCAGAAGTCCTGTCGCCTCAAATGCTTCACTGAGACATGCAGTGTTCATGGACTCGAGTATACGCACGTTTTCTACACCTACTAATCTCGAGTCTATGAACATCGCGTGCCTCGGTAAAGCAAGTGAGGCGACAGGACTTTTGCCGCCGACTGTACATAATTAAAGGGAGTCGTTTGTTTGGGTCGAGTTAGAGTTTACATAATATAGCCCTTTGAACAATACAAGAAAACACCTCACTGAGAGAGAGAGAGAGAGAGAGAAAGAGAGAGAGAGAGAGAGATGTTTTTAAGTGATCATTACCCTTACAGATTGATGAGGCAGCTGTGGATGTTAGAGCTGACTGCCAGCCACGTGGGGCGTGGACTGGAGTGCACTGCAGATCTACGAGTGTCCGCTATCCTTGGCTTCTTTATTGAATGCTTCCTAACCTGTGCCTGTTGCCTTGTATCCAGAACCTTAGGGCAGATTAAGCTCAAGTATTCCTCTGCCATTAACTCCTTCTTCACTGTATCAATGGTTTTACTTGGTAAGTATAGTGATAGTGATGAAGGTGATCACGTAAGGAAAGATGGCATTTCGCTTAGAATAAAATGAAGAGATGATGATATTGTCGTCTCAACTGTACATTCAGTAACCCTCACCGTTTGTTTGTTGCAGCATTTGACTATTCAGGTGGCTACTTCAACCCAGTCCTGGCAACGGGCCTCAAGTGGAGCTGCCATGGCCACACCAACACTGAACACATCCTGGTGTACTGGGCCGGATCCATCCTTGGCTCAATGCTTTCACTCAGACTCTGGAGTCTCCCTTCCATCAGCATTAAACTGGTGGATAAGTTTAGGTCAAAGGAAGAGTAATTCCCGTGACCTAATGATACACCTATGTTGTTAACGATAGAACTGTATGCTTATGAGAGTGTAGGCTGCTGTGTAACTGGTCCTAGTCAGTCAGCTGTGTCATATGAGGGTATTCTACACTGAGTGGTTTTTACCCTCACAAATTACTGCACTCATCACACACCACATTTACCATGGGTGTTTCTTTCATTTTAAGACATCCTGACTGTGAAGAATTATACGTCAGAAAAAGTTATTGTGTTAAAAAGAACACAAACCAATTATCACACCGGAAGAAAAAATACGTATACTGTACAAAAATGAAGTGCCTAGATATTATATGGACGTAAATAATGACGAGTTAATTAATCATTCAAGTAGACTCAGGGACCTTAATTACTACGACATTTTAGTTCACATTCCTCGGTGAGTTCATTTTTATCACTCATGATGGGTTTTGCAACAACTGACAGTGACAAAAAAAAAAAAAAAAAGTTAAATTATTGCTGTTGGTGTCTCTGGCCTTCAATCTGTTAGCTTTATACCATATGAATTGTTCTCGACCCATAAACTTATTATGAAAATAAATCAACTGTTTATATATAGATTAATATCACCCAGTTCTGTATCAATTATATAAATGCCAAATGAGGTAGGCTATTAGCCAAGAGACATCAGCTAAAAATATTCTTATTTTTCGTCATCATAATTTTATTACCTTGTTGAATATATTCAGACAGGAAACACATTAACGTAATACGAATATATATATATTTACATAGATTGAGGGAACTTGTACTCCACCCGAGGAAACTTTATTACAACATTACAGATTTATATTATTAGTCAGATTAGGGACCATTTTATTTAGCATATGACCCTTATCATAGAGAGAAAAAATCCACCCACTATAGCTTACTGTATGTACAAAAGTTCAGACAGTTTTGTGATAAAGTGCCTATACTAAAATAATAACCTTATATATTATCAAATAGATATTGATTATTTGGCGTGGTAAAAGCTCTGCTTATGAAATGTAGGTAGTCGATTGCAAGAGTCACGGGCCTGGAAACACAAAAATATTCCTAATTCACATGGACCCATAAAGGTAATCTAAACAGTATAGTATAAGGAGCCATATAGTGTATACATAATTTATGATGTGTCTTCCAGTCACTTTAATAGTCTGCTGATAGTGACAGCAGTTTAACTCGGCATTATTGATATATTGGATAGCCAATAGTCTTATTATAGTCTAATGAGGTATTTCATGTTTCATAATTTTTAAATAACCATAATTTTAGATTGTCCGGAATCCAAACGAGATAACACAGGTCAAGTACACGTCACACCTAACTTACTTTGTAGAATCATTCCATCAGTTGGAAATTCTAACACTGGTTGAGAACTATAGACTAACATATTACTCTATTGAAAATGGAACTTCTTTGCCAGGTGATATAATTTATGGCATATAGAATATTGTTTTACATACTTGTACTTAAATTTTGGGTACCACTTACAAAATTCCTTTGATGTAAAGTGTTTCCACCTGTGAACTCACTGGTATTCGTCGTGTTGTTGTTGATGTTCCCTCAGATGTCTGCCCTTCACCTGATACTCTGAGTAGCCCCGAGTGACCCAAAGTCACCTAATTCCTGAGGGGCTTGGACAGAGTTTTTTCATGGAACTCCCAAGTAGTGTATATTGTGTTGTTGGCTGGTATGGTTGTGTGCAATGCAATATTCCATGTGTTTCATTAAGAGCGTGGTGTGCAATATTACATCTTAGACAAGCATCCGTGATGGCTCCATTCAGCCTCTTCTGATAGGTAAAAAAAAGATGGTAGGTGGCTGTCTCAGTGGGTGGTACCCATTGCCCACATCACAGCCTGGCCAGGTACTTCACACTGTCCAAACAACTCACGGACTCGGAGAAGGAAGGACTCAAAAAAGTTTACCAGAATGGTCATTTCTCATGAACAGAAAATTAATTTAACGTTAAATTATTATGAAAAACGATATTATGAATTTGTTCCAATTTCATGAGAGTGAGAGTAAAGAGAAGTGTAGGCCTACCAATGGGCAATGAAACTTTACGTTCAGCTATTCTCCCAATCATTATACAGAACATAACCAAAGTATCCCTTGACCATCTATATACTTGTACTGTACTTGTTCAAAGGTTTAATTTTAAATTACGTGGTGGTATGTGTTATACCAGACTACATAATTAATATATAAAATTCTTTGTAAATGTTGTCAATATTTGACTATAATAGATCTCATAAAAAATTAGTTAATATGAAAGTGGACAAAGACTAACCCAAAACATTTCCACTGTGTAGTCTACAGTATGCATTTTTAATCAACTCAACCTCTTGTACACTCCTCCAAATGGAAATGTTTCAATATCAAAGTGAGTGAAAGCTTAGTACAATTATGCAATTCTGAGCTTTTCTTTACTTGTCTCCTTATGTAGAACTGTGATACCCATGTGATGCATTCCAGCTATGGTAATTTTACAAAGAATAAACACCATACTATAATTATTACAGTAATATTCTTTAGATGGTGTCCCATGTAATATATATTTGCTTATTTCATGTTATGTACCTCGTTCAGTATCAAGATAATTCAGGGTACAATTTTATTGATTGCAAATATCTGCAAAGAAGCATCATTAATGCACATCGTTATTGCTGTAATAGTTCTTTCACATGGTACTTGGCAATGATGCTCAAGTTACTGCTAGTCTGGTGCTTCATGTTCTAACAATCTCTGGAGGTGTTTTTAAGTGGTTTGTCGTGCTACTTGCTTGCAAAATTGAATGCATCACCAGTTTATTTAATAACGTCTTTTTCTGTTATATGACTACTGCTTGATTATGAAGCTGATTCAAGCCACTTGATGTAACGTGTATACCCTTACTGCATCATCAGTGAAGGCAATTAAAAGATTAAATTTAAGCTCAGCTTTATTTAACCTTTCTGAGAAGGAATGATATTTACAAAACTTAGGCTAAGTGGCCTAAAGCAGGTGTCGAAAAAGGGGAGACCAACACAAAAACAGTAAATTGTTGACGAACACACACCACTGACTGGTGGGATTCTAACTTATGCCAAGCTGAGTCTTGTAATCACTTCACATCCAGCCAAGTGCACTACCATATGCCATAGGGTAAAGCTTTTTAGTGCCTTCAATGCTCAGCCTGGCATGAGTGAGTCTCAGCTTTGCCAATGGTGATGCTTCATAATAAACTTGTCCTGTAGGTTGTGTATGTCACCAGAGAGCCAGCGGGCCACCTAACCACACCAGCTCCTGCTAATGTATATAAAGGGGTACTACCCAAAACTCGTTTATAAACAACCACAGCTGAACAGAGCTGAAACTCAAACCCACACCAAGACATAACATTGTAAACTATTCCAAGCCTATGGCTATGCATTTTGTATGGCTTTGTAGCATTTACAATGATCAATCTGACATGGTCAGGTCCTAGTTGTCAGTGGTGTTTAATCAACACCAGCTCCTGCTGCTCCTATCATCACCTCACAATAAATTACTCCCTATCACGCTTCTTCCGTGTTTCAAAATATAAAATGAGCCTCCATTCCTGTTCCAACAACTTACCCGGTGACACATTGTACTCCATTATTCAACACAACAAAATGTGAATCTTATCCTTTTACTGTACTAATGAGCTATATTGAGGTACAAAAAATATATACTGTAATGATTTATATACGTAAATAAAAAAAATGACTAAACAATGAAATGAACACAGGCTAAATTGGGCAACTTGGTTCAACAGGGCCAGGGATGTACACACACACACACGTGACAACCTTACACTTTGGGACTCTTGGCTCCCTTTGGTTTGTACAAAACTATTTATGCCAAGTACATACAGTATGTTAGCACACATTATGTACAACCCTGCAGAGAGACAAACCACTGGGGCTGCTCACTACATCTTTTTCTTCACACATTAAATAAATCAGTAGCCTCATGTAAATTTACTCCAACCAAATTCAGTAAGTAACCTTACGAATTGTTAAAAAAAAGTACTGTATAGATAATATTACTGCTTTAAACTTACTAAATTCTGATACCAGTATAAAAAAGCTTGCTTAAACTGACATTACTAGATAGTTAATTGTGGGAGAGGAATTTCAAAGGTTAATCAATTACATATGGTCAGAAATAACATTACTGTAACTCATTATAAACCTGGAGACAGAATCAACGATGTAGCAGGAGATAAAAAGAGTCAGTTACTTAAGCTCAACTGAGGTCAAAATACAGTTGCTAAATGCTTGAGTCAATAATACTTTTGGCAGAACAGAGAATGAAATGAGTAAGTGAAAGTCATGTGTCAATGTTACTTTGTGACTGAGCATATGAAATGTGTGGGCAACATGGAGAATCACAGGAACTTTAATAATATGACAACAGAGATCAGTACCGGACAAGGCGGGGTAAAAACAAACATGACCCAGTTCCTCTTCATTTTTACTGTCGAGTTTATAAGAAAACATATACTGTAGGATGACAAGAAGTGGTACACAGGGCATTCATAATAGTTCATCAAAGGCAGACTTGACATATCAGGAGACAATTGGAAAACTTAAAGAAGCAACACCAAGGTCTGACACAGTGGAAATCATTGTTATGAAGTCTTAAAGGTGTGTATATAGAAAATGGAATGCAAAGATATCAGTGACATTCTGGAACATAAATGACAGTTGCCGTTTTTGTCAACCAACAAATCCTATCATCCAAACACATGACATAACATTTTAAATGGAAGAATTTGGAATCAGACAGTCTTTACAACACCTTGTACGGTATTGCCTAAAAAACTCATTCAGTACGTATGTTTACAATAATAACCCCCCCCATCATCCATACAATATATCGAAACATCACAATACTTTAAAATAATCAGTCCTGAGCCACATTCATATGAAACAAGTGACTTTGGGTAGTGAAGCCCCTGGTTCAATTGGGAAAGTTTGACACAATAATGAGAACAGCTGCTCTCTATCTCTCTCTCTGGAGTGCACTACTATTCCCACTATTGTGACTATGCAGCAGTGCTTACAGGCCCAATGCATCCACCACTCACTACTCTAACATGAACCAACAACACTTTCAAGGTCCATGCTGATTATTATGACAGACCAACTTCCGGAGGCACTATATAAGTCCCTCTCTTACTTCAAAGACAAATATTGCATGCTTTGAGCTACAGTACAATTTTTATCCACATAACCCACTTCCCTTCTTGTAGGGTGAGGGGGGGGGGGGGGGGGAATAAGTGCTTTCGGAAGTAGGTGCATCATACTGGTTTGTTCAATTGTGATGACATTACCACCCACTTCCAAAGACTTCAGACTAGATTTTTTTGACAAAAACAGTACAATTTAGTTTTTAAACTTCTAACATCACAGTTTTAAATGAATTATCCCACACCCTTGTGAATTTAGCACCAAGCTCTATTGGTAACTGGTATATCATTACAAGTGGAATAATCATAGTTGTCACGGGACATGTCAGACCTTTTTGTTAGGTGCATACTCATCACTTTGGCTTTTCTTTTGCTTGTTAAGTTTTAACATACTAAATACATTTTCAGGCCTCTTGTCATGCATGAGAAAAGATATGCTTCAAAGCACAACCTAGGTTGTATCAGAACGTCAAATGTAAAATAACAGAATAAACAGTCCCATTAATTTTTCTTTCCTCTGGCCGCTTTACTATATATTATAGTTTATTTTCACTGCTATTACCACTCCATAGTAAGAATAATTTAAGAACTATCCATTGTAACACCTGCAGCATTATCATGGAAGGCAACACTGGAGCTTTAGTCAGATTTATGCAAAAACACATCAAGTAAAGGAAAATGAAAATCTAACATCCTACTTAATTTACTTTTCTGGTTGTAGATACCAAGCAGTGCCATGCTGACCCATATACATGCACAGAAGGTATTGTTGCCCTGCCTTCGAATAAATCTCCTCCCCCTCCATGTTAGCCCCAATGGATACTGAATTATAATCCCAAAACAACTGCAAGTGGAGGGTATAGTGCAGTGGCTCAGCTTTTACACTATTTAGAGTCATATTCTTTAAAAGTCATTGGCAATATTAAGACTATGACTGATAAAATAGCATGCATATACTGTTCCTGTACTGTAATTATCATCTTTATTGACCAACCCATGAAATATTAATTCCCATGATCATAGAACCATAGGTCAGTTTCCCACAATGGAGTGATCTGCATAGGTGCAGGCAATATGATACAAGGATTCTAATGCCCCTTCAATCTCCAAGTCAATTAATTCCTACACTTCTACTATTCAACCCTTATGTTCTTCCTGCAGTACCTGCTATACATCCTTCCTAACTCCCTCTCTCCATTGTTGGAGGGTAACCATTAAGTAGTGGCCATTGTACAATAGACAAAATGTGCAATGACCCTTGACTTCTCACTGTTCTTTGGCTAAGAGGATGGCAACTTGCAGAACTTGGCAGTAAGTCACCTTTTGGGGGGCCACTGGTAAATGACTATTTATCTAGAGCTAAAACTCATATAGACAATGGCTTGATATTATAAGCCTGACATTTCAAGGAAGAATGAATGCTAGTTGTACCACCTCAAGTCAAGGCAACTGTACATGTTACTTTGGGGGCTCCTTTCGGGCTGTCACCAGTTTAGCATACAGTAAAATGCCATTTAAATACTTCCTGATTAATATTTTGTCTACTTGTTGAGTGTTAAGGACTGTTAAGTTTATGCTGAATGCTTCCTTGACCTCAAGTGAAAACTGGATTGACTGCTACTTTACAGTAATTAACCTAATAAAATAAATTAACCATTCCACTGTAATCATTCTACATACCAAGTTACCTAATATTGTGGTCTAATAAGGTTAAACATTCTGTAACAAAACAACAACATATAAATAAGGGGGTGGTAGGATGAATATGTGTTTATAATGAAAGTAATAAAAATTGAGGGAAGAGTTGTTGCTTTTCATAACAAGGACTTGACCTCCCATGCCTGGAACCTTTATCTGAGAGCCTGTGAACCTGCATCACCTATAACTTCAATACCTTAATACCATACATTACTTTACAAGTATAAGTATCAACAACTGGATAAGAATATGACAAATAAAATTTTCACAGCCCAGTTGGAACTATAATGACTTGAGATACAGATTAGCCAGCAAAATAATTACTTAATAATGGGATAAAAAAATTTAGCATCACCTTTGTGTGAGATACTGTCTCATATTCAACCCTGGGACCACATGAGTCACCATAAACACAGGACATATCCACAGGACTTACATTTGGATAACTCATAGTGGAAAGCATAAATAAAGACTATGCTCTCCAGTATCTACTCAGATAATAAACAGGCAATGAAATGAGTACCACTACTACTGAACAGAAGCCTTTTAAACTCATTCCTCTTCAAAAGGTGTAGAACAGTTGATGGTAGTTTTTTCAGTAGTTTTAAGCTGGTAGTTGTGGTTCACAAAGATTGTGACATAACAATTAATTAATACCATGACAATTTAGTTTTTTTTTTGTGGCAGGAGTTTCTCAGACACCAGAAGATCTTGGAAACTTAGCCAGATGAGGAAATATTCCAATGAGTGTGGATGGGAAGAGGACAGATGTTACGCAAAGGGGTGAATCTCAAGACCCCAGGGAGCGTGATACAGTACCAGCCTCTGGCATATCCAGCATTACATTGTGACATGGCAGAGCTGTTCAGTCAAGGCTCAGCCTATTGGAGGTGTCTAGTTGTGTTATTCATCACAGAGAAACACAGATGACATTGGGGACTTGAGTGGAGGGTAGCCTGGGGTGGGCTGGGCCAGACACAGGTGGAGCCAGCAGTCACCCCGGCTTGCCTGTGACGGCCATACTCTGCACCAGATTTTGTGGCCAACACCTTCGTTGAGGCAGTTGCCAACAACCAGTGAAGGCCTACGACTTAGGCCGCCTTACCACACAGTCAATCCCTACACTTGTGGAATTCACCAATGTTCACACATCTAGAACATGATTAAGAAAATATAACACTTTATAAATATTCCCAGGCTTGTCTACATGAAGACAACTGACCTAGGCAGCTATCACAGGCAGGCCAACACTATGTGTCACTCATAAAGGAATTCTGTGCCTTCATTTCTTCCAGTTCTCTCTTCTGAGCACGTAGAAAAAGTATCCTGAAACAAGAAAGCATTGTATAAACAAACTATATCTGAAAGAGCTTAAATATCTTAATCATACTGAAACTTTTCATAAGTGATCATCATATTATTTTTCTGTTTTACTGAGGAAACCACTCTTTTCTACCCCAAAGAAAATGGGGTAGTGCACTTAGTGATTTTGCCATCTAGCGGCAGGTGCTGAACTACTGTTTGATACACGTAACGTGGGTTTTGTGGATAATTTCTTTTCCCCCACAAAATTTGTTTTATCCCTTTGACAATCAAGCAATTGGCTTGTAATTGACAATAAAAAGTATATTACCTACTGTGATTTACTTTAAATTGGGCTAATTTAAAATAATTTAAGTAGCGGAATGTAAATTTTCAGAATACGACATTCTTTAGTAAGTTTTGAATTTGTTGTGAATTATAAGAGGAGTCTTTGTTCTCTCTCTGTTTCCCACTGTGGGCATGTGGGCTACTTTTGGACAGCTCTCGTGACTTAAGTTGGTTGCTCACAATGACGTGGCTACAAAATTTTGTGGCAACACTACTTCTGTGGCGGTGATTCGAGTGCTTATCAACATTGAAGGTTGAATTTGATTTGCAATCATCCACAGCACAAACAAATTTCATCATTTTTCCAACCGCTGCTGTTCTCCAGCTTCGCCTTCCCTCGTCTTTGTTTACAATCAGTCTGGCAGTGCTGTGCACCGAAAGAAAATGTTGAGTGGAGAAATTGTTTCTTTCATCTTTCTTTCAAAGATATGGAAATTTGTATTATATTTTAAGGAATCTTTTACAAATGTATAGTAATTAGAAGAGATTTATTTCCACATCAACCCTCCTATTTTATCTCCAAGGAGTGGCCTGATCAAGAAAATTAGTATGGACAATGTTGATATTGTATTTTCCCTTTCCCACCATATTTTTAGTTCATGCAAATTGTAAAACACTCTTTTCTTAGTGTAAACCTATGATAAACATGACAGCATTCAGCTCTTACTGTATTTGGAGGAATATATACAAAAATATGGTAGCTACAACCCTTATACCCTTCTCCCAAAAGAAAAGGGGTACAGTTCTGAGCACTTCCACCAGATGGCAGTGACTCAGACTACCCCATTGATTGGCCCTCTAGTCAGGCTGAAAATCTTATTCACTACTAAAGGACCAAAAATTTAGAAAAGTTTAGTAACAAAGACTCCTTTACCAGACAACAATTTTCATAGGAAAACCCCACATTTGTCTCAATTTCATTGAAATATCTTCAGCTATCACTATATGCATCTTTTTGTCATCAATCGGATATAGCGCTAGATTAATTAAGTGAAACCAAGATTTGTTGTCGGCAAAAGGTACACGATTACGTCAAAGCGTACAATTGCTGAAACCCAAGTTTGTCTTTGTATCCAAGCAAGTGCAGTCCAGAGCAGTGATTGGGACAGCTTGTCTGAGCTTGGGAAACGTAAATAGCAAATAGTGGACCAAAAGGACATAAAACATGTGAATATACATAAAATTTAGGTGCAATAGGCTGTAAAATGAGCCAGGTCAGCAAAAAATAGGCCTTCATGAAACTAATTGCAGTTTAAAGCAGGTTTAGAGTACATAATACGTTATTTCCTGAATGAACATGAAAGTGCATAAAACATGTATGTTTATGCTGATTTTGCTTATGTTCACCTTGAAGAGTCCAAATTCACGAGAACTTTTGTGAATGGCGTAAAGGGTATACCGACTTCATCTAAGTGTGACCCAATGTTGACGACAACGTGGTTCGAATCCACGAGAAAACGTCTGGGATTTTCAGAGGTCAACTGGGTCCAGCTCTGTTGTCAATTATCCTGGCTACACCGACACGTCAAGAAAATACCCCCTACATCGTCATCAACTCATAACATAGAAAATGCCAGACCATATTCCAAGATGCTGTGAGTGACGGTGTACCTGTTCTCCACTGATAGTGACGTGTATAAATAAGGTGTCGTCATCTAGTGGGGCAGAAGAGAGGCTAAGGTACATACATCACCACGAAGCTCCACTGTCTCATCTGGTGCGACACCCAATAATCTCGGGCTACTTAAAGCCTACAGCCCTGAGGTTGCGGTATAGAAAAAAAAAAAAAAAAAAAAAAAAAAAAAAAAAAAAAAAAACAGAATTTTCCCTTGAGGTGTTGTGGAGAAGTATCTGGAGAAGGGACATAAGCTGTATGCTGCATTTATGGATTTGGAGAAGGCTTATGACAAAGTAGATAACGTTAGAGGTCTGTGGAGAGTACTGCGAATATATGGAGTGGTTGGAAAGTTGCTGGAGGCAGTGAAGAGCTTGTATGAGGGCGCAAGAGCGGCAGTCAGGGTGGAGAGTGAGCAGAGTGAGTTATTTAACTTGAGTGTTGGGTTGAAACAAGGGAGTGTCATGTCCCCATGGTTGTTCAATGTATACATGGATCGAGTTATAAAGGAAATACAGGGAAGAGCAGTGGGTGTTGGTGTACCTCTGATAAGGAAGGGGAGTGAGTGTAAGTTGCCTGCGTTGTTGTTTGCTAATGATACAGTTTTACTGAGTAACGATGAGTGGGAGTTACAGGGATTGGTGAATATGTTTGGAGATGTGTGCAAGAAACGGAACCTGAAAGTGAATGTAGTGGAGCAAAGTTATAGTCTTTGAAAGGGGTGTAGCCATAGGTTATGAAGTGAGGTTAAATGGACAAGTTATGGAGAATGTCAGCTCATTTAAGTATTTGGGCAGTGTCACAAGTAAAGATGCGAGGTTAGAGGATGAGATGTGAGAGAGGGTACAACAGGGGAAGAGGCTTGTAGGAATACTGAAAACAGTGACAAGGAATAGGGCGAAGAGTATAGTACCGGTAGTTAAGAAAACGCTACATGATAGTGGTAATTTCGACACCGACATACAGGAGTGAAAAGTGGATGATGATGGAAAGACATAAATCAAGAGTTAGAGGGGTGGAAATGAACTACCTTAAAAGTGCATGTGGAGTGACATAGAGAGACAGACTGACGAATGAAGAGGTACAGGAGCAGTGTGGTGTGGGTGTGGACTTGTGAAAAGGAACACCTTGAGGTGGTTCGGTCATGTGGAGCGTATGGGAAGTGAGAGGTTGGTTAAGAGAGCCTACGAGTGAGGTGGAGGGACGGAGGGGCAGGGGCAGACCGAGAGTGAGGTGGAGGGACGGAGGGGGAGGGGCAGACCGAGAGTGAGGTGGAAGGATGGATTTGAGAGGTATGCGAGAGAAAGTGGTATAGGGTGGGAGGAGGGACACCAGTTATCAGGGAACAGGGGTTCATGGAGGCAATTCCTTTGTGGCCACCCCTTCAGGGGTTGAGGCGTCTGGCAATAGATACAGTTGACTCTCGAATAACGCTATTTTGAGTAACGCGTTTTTGATTTAACGCTGTGTAATATGTAGGGGGGATACGATTAAATAACGCTCTTTGTTCGATTTAACATGGCCACGCTCACCCACTCACTCAGAGCACAGAGTGAGTAAGGAGAGTTGAGTGAGGAGGCAGAGTGGAGTGACGAGTGTTAAAAGTGAAGAGAAATATACTGTACTGTTACTTTACAAATGTAAATACAGTATTAAAATTCGTATTAAGCATATTATATGCATATAACAATTTGTATTAAGGGTTTCGTAGATGACTCATGACTGAAATGAGTCGTCAGCATGCGTGGTAGTGGTGGAGGTGGTAGGGGGAGAGTAGGGGGAAGGGGGGAGATAGTGTGTGATATCGTTTGTTTACATTTTATTTGCCATACGCTGGTGTTACCTACTGCCTTCTCTGTCCGAGAAATACTTCCTTCTTTATATCGAAGGATATGGCCTTCTGATTTGTAAATGTACCACCTGGTATGACTGAGTGTTGAAGATGGTGGTTAACTCGTAATAAATAAAAACGAGCGAGTCACACACACGGTGACAACGCAGGCTAGGCCTATATTCCCTTGACCTTGAGCTAGGGTGAATGGAGACTGAGGGTAGGGGGGAAAGGAGCGAGGGAGAAGTGGTGGCAACACACTCACCCACACTTCACAGACGACAGTGATATAATTTCGTGACATGCTCATTATGATTTCACTCGTATTGTATAAGAACTCCTCGGATTCGCTTAACTTATTTTCACCACCCATTCTATATTTTGACTCAACTATTCATACATTAGAGTAACAAAATCCCCCAAAATGTAGACTTTTGCATTGTCCAGGAATGCAACCCCCACTACTACCATTGTTTCCTATGGGGAAATTAAGTTTAAATAACGCGTTTTTTAATAACGCGACGTCTCCAGGAACGTAACTACCGCGTTACTCAAGAGTCAACTGTAGGTAGATGGATAGACCTAAGGTTTGGTATTTTTGGTGGGGTTAGGTCAGGTCTGACTAATTCTGTAACCTTGCTACCTAAGTTTATTAAGCATGTGTGTTTAACATGTCGAGTACCAGATACTGTATTCCCTTTCATTTAGCTTCCTTATCCCGCGCTTCACTATAAAAAAATGTCTTGCATATCCATTAAAGGTTATTAAAGGTGCCAGCGATTGGCAGTCACTGGGACAGAGTGTAGCACACACTGTGTGTATGAAACACAATTATAGCACGCATCACAAGGATGATCCCTGTAATACGTGGCCCAGCGACCTCTCCACCCACCTGAGACCCGAGTCAGCTTCGGCTATGGCTGACTAAGCAGGAAGACCTCAGACAGCTGACTCAAACCCCCCACCCCCTGCTCACAGGGGTGGTAACCTCTGGCATCAGTGGTATTTTTAACAGTGTCCCGAGCAAGGATCGAACGCTGGGCCACGGAATTGCAGCCACAGACTTTACCACTGTGCTAGCCAGAGGCGATACGATACCAAACGTCACCAAGACAGTCTTCATATCCCAATTCTGCACTTGAACAACAAAAATACGTCTTTACATACGTATTCTATACTAACGGTAGGTTAAAGAAATTGACAAAAATACATTAAGAGACTGAATGCCATGAATGAGTAGCTATAAAAGGTTCAAGATAAGTTAATATTAACTAGGAAATTTTGGCCTTTTAGATGATGATTTTAACAACTGCAAGTCACTGGAACCCCAGGGTCCAGTTGTAGGCCATGTTTGCAGAGCATTGTTCCTAAATATTAAATTCTTTTACTTCCCTAATACTTTCACCAACTAAAACTAAATTATACACAGTCTTATTTGGTCCATCAAACACTCCCACTCTTTCCTTCCCTTTTGTATGCTGTATCCAGCATAGGTATGCATAAAAATATAGACTCCAAGCATCTTTTAAGTTTGTGAAGACCCATAGAAATAATGTATAGTCCATTATGGTTCACTGTATGGCAGGACCTATCTACTTAGGGAGGATCCAGGCAAGAAATCCTATCTACACTGGCTTATGACAGACTGAATAAGGTGAATAAAAATGCAGGTGGGTGAAAAAATAAAACCTTTTTACTTTACCTTTGTTCATGGAGTGTGGCCTGAATTTCTGCCAGACGTACAAGCGAGCGTGCCATCTTGAGCTCGGCAGATACCCGCGTCATCACCAAACTCCCAACTGAATGAGCTTCTTCCGATAATCTTTGGGCCTGGAAATTTTATTCAAAACATTAACAGAACTCCTTTTTTACTCACGAAACAGTCAAGGTTGAAACACTTAAAAATAACACGACTGCGCACCATCTTCAAAAATGTATTCTACCATTATGGTTAAGCGTATGAATTATGGATATGAATCATATTTCCAGGGTCACTGTTAAATATTATTCCATTATTACAGCTAAATGCATAAGGTAAACCATACACTGTAAAACATTATACAACAAAAATACAGAATTTTCTGTTGAGAGACAGTAATAACAGTGTTACCAAGAGGACTAAGACTAGACTTAAGCCAGTCAAGCATGGATATAGGTAATTATAATTAGGAATGTTTTGCTTAAGTTGCAGTAAGAGAGGTGGACCTCCAAAATTGTGGTTGGTTAAGCACTTGAAGCTGGAAGATATTATGGTTCTTCAATTTCCCAGTCAACACTGATTATCCAAGTGGAATGTGGTGGGAGAGATGGCAATTGTCAACAAACCAGCTGTGTTTCCCTTCTGCCTGAAGTTGGATATCATTCAAGATTCTACTATACCTCTGTCACAACTGTATGTTGCTGATGAGACAGGGCTTTTAAGGAGGCCATGCATTTCAACACCTAGGTAATAGGGCAGGAAGAGTGCATTCCTGAAAGAGTCTCCTTAGGATCTCATTTCCATCATGTGTTGTGTGAATGCTTGAGGCTACCACACGGATATGGGAAATGTAGTTGAGAGGTTGGTCACTCTAAACGGGTTGCATAATAAAGGTAAAGGGTGGCCTAAACAAATATACCAGTACCTACCGGCTTTTCTAGAGTTTCAGCTGGCCAATTTTGTACGTGTGAGATGAGGGTTTCATTGTAGTAGTTGGCAAGGCTAGGAGTTAGGGCAGGTACCAACGGCCTTAACCCTGCTAGTGAGCCTCCTGCCGTCTGTGTCAGTGACTGCAGTGAGTTAATACTGCTGGTTGGACTTCCCACTGGAAATAATAGGAATGCATTAATCTTTGACACAAAAAGGATGACCAAACAAAAAATAAAATAAATTCAAAGACTTAACCAAAGATTGAGAAATAAATGTTTGTATTTCAAGTGAATGGAGGAAAGACAAGAAATAAATTAAGCAGTAATTTTGGAAAAGGGAGAAGTATTTTAATTATGGGAAAATGAGACCTCTTGCCAAAACAACTCTGGACAGGATTTCAAAAGTTCTAAGAAGGTTCCAACAGTGGTGATCCGTAGGACTCTGCCTTATCATCTACTCTCTTCTTATTATTAATCTATTTAGTTGGACTTATTGCCCTATCCATTAATATGCCAATGATTCTACTATACACTACTCCACCATGTTTAACAACCATCCAGCCTGGTCCTGGCATGGCAGCATCTTTTATGCAAGACACTGCCTTCCTCAGGGAATCTGGTATGTTTGGCCAGGTAGCCTGAGACAACCACCACCACCCATCCCACATCTCTACACATCACTCGATGATGCAATTGCACTCTTGACTTCTGACCTATTGCTCATCTCTGAATGGGGCAAAGGAAACCTTGTGGTTTTCAATGCTTCCAAAACACAGTTCCTTCACTTTTCAACTCAATCTATTCTTCAAGTGATTATCCCCTTTTCCTCAATGTAAAATACTATAAGTGAAATCGATACATAAAATTACTTATGGCTCTTTGAAAGATTGAATACACAAATGACATCATAGAGGGAATAAAGAGCTATGCAGATGATGCCAAGATCATGAGGAATACTGTACTGTATACAGGAAGCAGAAGAATGGAGAAGCTTACAAGAGGATTTCCAAATAATATATAGGTACCGGTAGAGTGAGATTTAGGAAATGCAATTTAATTTTAGCAAGTGTAAAATTCGGAAAATTGGGAGTGACAGGAGGCCATGGTAGCAATATAAAATGGGAGAAGAAAATAAAAAAATAAATGAAAGAAAAGAACCTTGAAAGTATCTTACAATTTATCATCTAAAAATAAAGTAAAAATAATAATAACACTAATAAGGCCTAGACCTAAATATGTTGCAGTGGTGTGGTCCAGATACACAAATAAACAAACTAAATAGTTCGAGGATACAAAAGGCTACGACCAAAATAGTACCCAGTCTATGACTCATCATGAGAAAACACTGGAAAGGATGTATGGTAAGGATAAGTATGGTAATATTAGGAGAAAAAAAGGTGACTTGATAGCAATATTATACTGATGAAGGGCTTTGAAGTACACTACTGTACTGGATAGAAATGATCTACTGTACAGTAAAACTTAAGTAAACTGGACTAATTGCACCACACCTGGTACAGTTTAGCCAAGATTTCTATTATGGGAAGAATTTCTTTCTGTTTCTTCCAAACTATGCCAGGAAACAAATCGCTTCAATGTAACGAATAGGGGATTTGCTTCATGGCATTGTTTGAAGGATTCAGTAGCCCTCCAATTTACCATAGAGGTCCTCCCCGTAAAAGGGTATCTTTGCAATGCCTAACTAAATGCCAGTCTAAGAATTCTAACAAATGCCTCCTCTAAATCCAAATACATGATATAGCTCTCCACACATGAAAGCAAACTGACACTCATCTATTTTAATAATTGTATTAGAGTATTCATTCAACACTTTTTCCTAAACTTTCATTCCATATTCTAACTACCTCAATCCTTTATACCTTGTAAATAACAATGAGTTTCCTTTTCTCTGAAGCAGTTGCATTTTTAATCTCTATTAATAAAGGTTGAGGTTAAGGGTAAAAAACCTGCTTAACGTGGTACTTATAGAATGTCATAGTGCTATGAATCTGTCATAAGCCTCCAAGATGGCGGATATTTGTCATAAATAGTTCATAAGAGATATGAATGTCATAAGTACTATGAATCTGTCATAAGAGCTATGAATGTGTCATAAGTTGGTCTGGCGATATGACGGGTCAAGAGGGGTTATAAGGACTTATGAATCACCCATAGTCGTCATGGCCCAACAAAAACCACCACTTCGTTTGAGAGTAGTGTGTGAGAGAGTAGTGTGTGAGAGAGTAGGGTGTGAGTAGGGTGTGAGTAGGGTGTGAGAGAGAGTAGTGAGAGAGAGTAGTGAGAGAGAGTAGTGAGAGAGTAGTGAGAGAGTAGTGTGAGAGAGTAGTGAGAGAGTAGTGTGTGAGAGTAGTTTGTCTTCCTCTCACTCCTCTCTCCCTTCACTCTCACTATTCTTTCCATTTTTCCTCTCACTATTCTTTCATTTTTCCTCTCACTCTCCCTCCACTCCACTCTCACTCTTCTTCCTATCTTCCTCATTGTTTACATTCCACCTAGTGCCCTCTAGTGGCATATATTTTGGGCAATGTCCAGTGTAATAATAATAAAAGAGAGAGAAAGCGATACAACTTAGTGGCAAAGAATGTGTGTCATGAATCAGAAAGAGAGGAAGTGTTGATAAGAAAAACCTTTGATTCCACCCTGTCTAGTTGTGTTATGATAGTAGAGCCACCCGACACATACTAGGTAGATGAATTTCAGCAGCTGCATGGGGGGGAAATGGTAAAACTGTCCTTCCATTCTTCCATCTATAGCTCTGATGCCTCGTTCCCTCCAGGAACTCCCCCAAGGGGATGGCCATGGCAGAAGTGCCTCCAGTTCTCCCTGTTCCAACATTCCCTCCTTATTTGGTCAAGCCCTTCCCTGTCCCTAATGCTTCTCTCCTTTACATACTCTTCCACTGTTTTGCCATCTAACAGGCGGTCTGCCTCTCACACCAGGTCCCACAACTTCACTTCCATACACCACCTTAACAAATTCCTCACCTTGCATTCTATCTACATGTCCAAACCACCTCAGAGTATTACGCTTCACTCTCTCAACCACTCCACATTCAATACCAATTGCCTTCTCACTCATACACACTCTCATTACTTTCTCCATCCCACTTAGTAAGTCCACATGCTCCTCTCAAGCAACTCAGTTCCACAGCACCTATTCTAGACTTTTGAGCCCTACGCCATGTCCATGTCTCCGACGCATATGTCAGTGTTGGCAGGATTATACTATTTCTCAGTCCCCTTTTCACTTCCATACTCACACTTCTACTCTTCATAATCCTCCCCAGTGATTCTATGACCTATCTACCCTTCACTGCTCTCTCCCCAATTTCTCCTTCCGTACTCCCATGTTTACACAGAATTGTACCCAGGTACATGTACTTAAACTCCTTCACTTCCTCCATTCTCTCACTTCTCAGAGTTATCTCACACTTCATCCCAGTTGGCACTCCTACTCTGCAAGGTGTAGCAAAGTCAATCACCTTCAGTTTCTGTCCTCTCAAATACCATTACTTTTACCAACATTCCCATTCAGTTTTCTTTGTATACACAGACTGGAACTCATCCACCACTCTCTGCAACTCCCTTTCACTCTCAGCAATCAACACTGTCATCCGCAAATAAACTTGCCACCATGGACCAATTTGCTTCATCAGCCTCAACTTCTTTTATACAACCATCCATATATATATTGAACAGCCATGGTGACATAACACATCCCTACACTAATATTAAAACTCTCACTTAGATCACCCTCTACCCGCACACATGCCATAGATAAGACCCTCCCAATACCTCTGTCATAGCTTTCCTATCCACCCTATCATATGCCTTCTCCAAGTCCATGAAGGCAGCATACAACTTTCTACCCTTCCCAATATATTTCTCCACTATTGATTTTAATGCAAATATCTGGTCCACACATCCTCTACCCTTTCTGAACCTTCCCTGCTCCTCACTAACTTTATTCCCTGTTACTTCAACCAGTCTTTCCCTTTCATGATCTTTCCAAATTTCTGTTAACATTTAAATACTAGTCTTCCTTACTAGCTTCAATATATCAACTGCTTACATCACACATGGACTTGGTGCTTTCCCATCTTTCATCTCTAATGCTCATTTTGTCTCAGTTATTACACTTTCTTCATCACCTTCCATTATTTCAATATCCTTAATCATAATGTTATATTCTCTATAAAAGTTGTTCAAAATATTATCCACGTGCTGACTCTGGGAGGTGAGTAAATTCGCCTTTATTCTCCGAATAGACACAAGCACCAATTCAAAATAAAAATAGTAGTGGTAAATTACACACACCACAACCTATCCCAAGAGCTCAACATTCGCCATATGGAGTATCCCAATGTGTAATGGTTAATGACCTCACCAATAAGTCTTTAAGGAACAGATATTCTATATACACTTCAATTGCATATCTAACTCAAGAAAAACAAAATGATTAGTTAAACACTCACCTTTTCGGATGTCGATACCATCTTGGTTTTCAGAATGTGTTGGAGTAGGAGGGCCACCTCCTATATTATTACTATTTGCTGATATTGTTAGTGGTTCTAATTGTGATTTCACTACTAGTCCTTCTCCATCATGAGAATGAGAGTTGACAGTCTTTCCTGTATCCATGTCCATTCCACTTTTACTCATTGAATTTGAGAGTGTCATGAGGCGGGGATGGAGATTTAAAAGTTGTGGCACAGCCATGGAGGTGGAGCCCCCGAGGGGTGGGATGGCGCTCACTAATGTAGAAGAGGTTGTAGTTGTAGTGTTGGTGCCTGAGGTTGATGCCGCCGCGCTGCTACCCAGTAGTGGTAAGTTTGACGGAAGGGAGGTGGGCAGCAGGCCTAGCTTGGGTCTTAAGCCACTCTGTATGAGGGTCGTGGTGTTGCCCGCATGGCTGGACGTTACTGTGGTGCCCGACGACGATGCCAGACCCGATGGTGTTAAAGATACGTTGGCCCCACTGACTTCATGACTGTTTTCACTGGCCCCCCGGTTGTGGAGGTGCTCCGAGGTGGGTGTGCTGTCACCTGAGGAGATTTCCATGTCTGCAGCACCCACGTCTGTAGAACCATAACATCACACATTACTGAAATTATTGTGTGTGTATATGGGTACCACCCCAACAAACTAATAATGAAGAACACTTCTTCAAGAGCTTCAATTTGAACTTATGCCAGGCTGAGTACTGTATACAATTTAACATTATAAATTTTAAATTGTAAGTCTCACCTCTCTATCATTTTCTTCAGGCGCTATATTACCTTGCTTTGCAGCACCTTTTATCAATCAATCAATTGTAAATCATGTGGTCACAGAGTCTAAAAGTTTCCAAGATTTTTATGACACTCAGCTTGATCTGAGCTCAAATACCAGCTCTATCAGTAGTGATTACTTTCCCAAAGTTTGTCAGGGCTGAGCACATATACATACAGCCAGATCAGTATTGGTAATCTAAGTATTCCACCCCACTAAACTACATCCAACAATTGAAACTCAAGAGCTTCAATAGATAAATGAGAAATTGTCACAAAAAATAATACCTCCAGCATGCTCACTCAAATGCAATTTTTGCCAGAAGAAATATCTCTGGTTCAGGACTATTTACCGTGTGAACCAAAGAGGGATTCCCTATGACACGGAACAATGTTTGATTATAGATCAAGAAATTGTTTAAGTTCCAAATAAAACAACTATACACAAAATTTTACTGCTAAACATCACATTTATAACTTATAGAGAAAGTATAGTGTTGGTAATTTTGGAGCAACTGATTCCTCTAAGCAACAGGCCACCAAAATTTTTGTTAATCTTGTACTGTATCCTTTAGAGGAATAAAGGTGCTCCAATGTACCAAAACTATATTTCCCCCATAAGTCAGTCAATTATCATGTACGAACTGAAGTTTAAACAGCCCTCTAAGCACTGCAAAAAAACAGACCCCCTACTCGTACAATGAGGATATCGGTTTTCTGGTTTAGTTTGGAAGAATCCATGGGCCCTCCAATTCAGCCAAAATTCATGACTCCCATAAGGTTAAGACACTGCCAGCAAACTGCAGACTACAGATTCCACCTAACTATGCCAAAAATAAATACCCACAGTATAATGCACATTCACATATTATAGCATGCATTTGTTTTTAGCAATTTCACAAGATATGATGAATAATGCGATACAAAATTATAAAATACACTTTGAGCAATCATGCAAGAATAATGTCATGCAGGTCAGAAGACGACCAAAAAACTGAGAAATAACCTAAGTATCTGAACTACATCACCACTACAGATATAATAGAACAATTATTTTTCATAATTGTTAACTACATAAATTACTTTCATGAACTTCAATTAATTTATTCAGTTAAGAACAATACTTACCTGGGACATACTTTCTTGAGTCCCTTCTATCATACATGTCATCATTACGGTAGAGTTCTCTCCTATCTCTATCATTCCTCTCCCTCTCACCATCCCTGATGTCGCGTCCTTCCCGATAGCTCTCTCCCATATTGGAATGTTTTTCTGAATAGAATGCAAGCTACTATTAGTACAAAAAATTATTATTTTAAGGCAGAAATTAATACGTAGCTAGAGCAGCTTTAAATATTATCCCAAAATGGTGAAGAGGAATGGTAATTCAGAAGACATACTCTTACCTTGCCTGGTAGAACTCTTCTCATGTGACCTGTTTGAGGTTTCCTTGGCACGTGTTCTCTCCCACTCAAGCCACTCTGGAGGCTTTTCCCATTGGGACACCTCAGTGCGGCAGTTGTAATAGTACTTTTTGCCTGAGGAACTCACATGCTCCGACCAATCACCCACCCTCGCCAGCCGCTCCTTCTCCTCTTTCTTGTGCTGAAGAAAGAAAAGAAACTTTTTATCAAATGTCTCAGTTCATTTTCCTCCTTGGCTACAAGGGATTCTCTGTGTATCTGTTGGGTCAATACAAAGTCAAATAATACAATGAGAGGTTAAATTAAGAGAGTGCTTAACCTTTTGGCTATGCAGAGTTTCAATGTTAAGAGCAAATTGTTTGGAGTTAACCAGAGTAAAATAATTTAATCAGATATCGTATGCAGCCAAGAGGTTAAAGAAACATAAAAAAACACCTGCAGAAACAAGATCGGTTTGAGACAGCCACCCTCTGCCGAATACTGTAAAATCCAGCAATATTTTACTTTCATTATAAAAAAAAAGTGGTTCCAGATTTCCTCCTAAATCTTATTTCTTGTTAATAATCATTTGATAAAATTTCACAAATATCCAGTTATCAAACAGTAAATATTCATGGTGAGTATAAAATTCTTGTAATTATAATGTTAAAATCATTGTAAGCGCCAGAGCGCAGATACAAAAGAAAGAAATGAGGTCTCGCATATGTCACCACAAAAAACTTGGCCTGTTCCATTTCAGTTCAAAAGTTTGTTTACATTTGGTGAAATATGCTCGTCTTAAGCATGTGGCCATGCTTCTGCATGTATTTCACTGCTTCAATTATATGGCCACCAGAGCCTCAATGCCTTGTATACAATGTCCTAGAAATGTATGGTATGATGTTTGGGTCTCATATAGTAGACTGTTTAAAGTTTGCAACCCATGCGTATCAATACACAAGGAAACACTCACAACGGAATTAATGCGATCGTGGTTTCCCCGGCCATCTCTGTCACGCTCTCGGTCCCTGTCACGATCACGCACTTCCCGTCGACGATCTTTTGGAGACCGGCTGTCATCTGGATATTAGAAAACATGCAAATTTTAAATCTGTACAATCACATTAGAAAGTGATGTCACACATTCCAATTATTTTAATTCAAGAAGCAGTATTTGGCATATAATTTTGTGAAAAGCAGTATTTGAAAATCTATAACCAAATATATTCAAGAAAATGGGATCGTAGTTAGTGATATACAGGATGAAACTATGAAATATCAAGGCACTATTCAGACTCTATAGAGTACAATCATAAGGCATAGTTTAAGTCTTATAATCTAGCATGAATATATGCTCTGCCATGTTTATGTATTCTGCTTGTAAATTATGTTTTTATGACAGTATGTCTGGAACTTAATGAAGCTTTACTAGTGCAACGGTATGGGCCCATGTATAGCAAAATTGGAGTTAAAATGTATGAAGTACAAGATATGGTTGTCAAAACTTGCCATGGTATGAATGACATCAATCAAGAATATACAGTACTACAAGGGCTTTAGGTAGAAAATAGGCAGTAGAAAAATAGGGTATCAGCTGATCCTTACCTCGGTCTCTGTAGTGATAGTCGCGGTCGCGGTCTCGATCCCTGTCCCTGTCCCTGTCCCGATCTCGGTCCCTGTCTCTGTCTCTGTCACGGTCACGTTCACGATCCCTGGTTTCTCGTTCCCTATCCCTCTCCTTCTCACGCACCTTATAATAGCTAGCTGCTGCAAAATATAAATAATCATAACTGTCAGTTTTCTATATATACAGCAATTGTACAAAACTTAATACTATAAAGTTCTTTTTATTTTTTAAGTATTTATAGTGTCTAAATTTCTAAAAAGCTTCCTTTTGGGGAGAACCTATGAATGTGCTTGGCATGTGAAGTTAAGACCACACAAAAAAGTTATCATTATTCTTCAGATATTATAAATATTATCAGCACACTATATATGCATTCAGGGGCCTTATGTATAATTTCATCTAGAATTGTAGATGTGGTACATCAGCAGTACAGGTTGTCTGGTATTTTCAATGCAGAGCTGCATATGTAAAAATTTAGTGTAGAAGTTGTGATCGTGTTTTTAAACTATGATCGATCAAAACACATCTACGATTCTGGATCCTCAGAAAATAAACAATACAACATACCTTTTACACTTCTATTGGAAAGAGAGAATTAAAAAATTACCTTTATGGTAACGCGGTGACTGAGAGCGAGAGTCTGGTGAGGAGGACCGCAATGAGTTGGTAGAAGGGGAGTCTCGACTCTTCTCATGGTTGCTATATCTGTACTTGCTGCTATACTTGGAGTTCTGCAAATATCAACACAATCCATTGGTGCATACAATAAAAGTTGGTGGAGGGAGCAGAGTCAATAGAAGGACAATTGGGAGAGCATACCTTCACAAATGCCAAACAGTCAACAGACAATGCGATCCATATTTCACACCTTTGACAATAAGAGTTGAATTACCAGAATACAGTATACATTCTAGACCCTGATCATAACCCTGGATTCACCATGATTAAATCACTTGTTTCAAAAAAAATTGTGATTGATTGACCAAGTCTTTCTCTTTGTAACAAATACAAGTAAAATCATAAGCTTCTATAAAGGAGTTTGGAAAGGTAATTACCACACTATGGAACCAACTGTGAAATGAAGCTCATAATAATAACATAACCTTTAAATATATAACCCACTTTTTTGGATACAATAATTTTACATAAAACTTGGATATTACGGGCTATATGCATGCCTACAGACAGCACTACAATCTTACATAAACTGTAAAAAGTTAGCCCTAGCATAAATCAGGTTAGGTTAGGATTGCTTAGATTGTTATTGTTTATGAGAGTTCAGGGTACACACAAAACCAAGTCCTATCCCAACCTTGTAAGCAACCAAGATGGTTTATAAAAGTGTTTAGTACTGAAGTAAATAACGTTTATCCACTGTTCTGCTATGCTAGTGAAAATCAATTAACTAATATATAGTACAAGAAGGAAATTTCTTTCTGTATATCAAAGAGTAGCATAAGTAAAATAAGTAGCCTTGAGACTTTAGCCTTTGCCAATCACAGCCAGGGATTTTTCAAATAATGAGGATATAATATGAATATCATGACTAAAATTACAAACATAAGTTACCTGATTATTCTGTCAATAAACAATCAAAACATTGGTAAGTAATATTTTATAGATTTATCATAATACAGTAGATCCTTGAAATTATGCTTGTATCCACCACTCAATTTACATCTACTAATTGTTAACCATTTCCCCAGGCTAACGTTACTGTTAGTCATTACCACAGAAAAAGTGATCTGCTGGGCATGTAATAAAAATATTGACATAAAATCAAGGGCCTCTTGTACACACACACAAAACAACTTACCTGTACTGTGCCAAACAAAACATGTGATTA
Organism: Petrolisthes manimaculis; assembly: GCA_034508575.1. Lineage (NCBI taxonomy): Eukaryota > Metazoa > Arthropoda > Malacostraca > Decapoda > Porcellanidae > Petrolisthes > Petrolisthes manimaculis. Next base: position 66,311 of record JAWZYT010003576.1, on the reverse strand, counting down.
TGAATGTACCATGTTGTTTATAAAATATTATTACAACTGTCAAAATATTTGTAAATAAAGTAAATCAATTAACTGTCAAATTAGAATGACTATTTTTGTAATTCAAACAGAACAAAAGTGAATGACCTCTGACAGGACATGAAGTTGAAAGTATAGGATTCTTAAGGAAGCTGAAATAAATCAATTTGTATAATAATAAAATGTGACTAGTTGGAGTTAAAGCAGCAGGGGTGAGGCTGAGGTGGCAGACAAGTCTCAAGGAAAATGTTCACCTCATGACCACTCTTTGGACCCAAGTGACCTAAGTAGTCTGTGTTACTACACTCTGGGACTTCAGCCATACTAAGAAGGCTTCAATTTGGTTGCTTGTTCCTCAAGACGAGATGAAAAACAAGAAGGGTGGTGGTGGAGGGGAGGGAGGAGGGGTCTGCCAGCCTGCCTACCTGGCCACTCCACCTTACACCTTCCTCTCACCTCGTAGCTGTGGGTCTGGTGCTTCTCGATGAACCTGCAATGAAATATGAGATGTCATTGCCTTAGTATCAATAAAGTAGCCTTACACTTCTCATGTAAGAATATGAAGAAAGAGTATTCGTGACAAACAAATGGCGGGCCTCCTCAGCCAGGTCCTCCACTTCTAGACCTACTTACCTCAACAAATATCTACTTACCCATCGCTCATACGTGGTATTTTCCTCGCATGCATTACCATTAATGCAATACTAGGAGGAAAACGTCTCAGGGAGTAGTAGGTGCAGAATTTTCGTCAAAAAACCAGCCAGCGGATCGGTTCCTTCAAAATTGTAACATTACGACGCCATATTACATACGGGGATCCTCTCCCTGGCTCACCAATGTTGCCAGGTCTGATGGACCAAATTTCCCCAACTTCAACATCAGAATTTCCCCTTTTACCTCAAAAATTCCCTGTTTACTATTGAACATTGACGGTCTTTTAGGTATTTCCTTGGGTAGAAATTTCCCTCCTTACTCTTGAACAATCTTTCTGTAATTTCCCTGCGTGGACTTCAAAATTCCTTAAAACAGATAAATTTTCCTGCACCTGGCAACACTGTTAGGCAGACAGAGGCTGGGATAAAATAAGGAGCAGAGTTACTTATTGATTACACACATTACAAAATATATACCACTCTATATTCATATATTATGTGCATTTTAGTAGGACAAACATTATTTTATGCATATAAGAACAATATTACAACCGCAACGCTTGATATAACGATTATTGGTAGTTGTTTCCACATTTGTGTCAGATTGGTATAAAGGCACAAGTGACGTTTATTGAAAGAGATGAGCATCAATCAGGCTCTCACTTTTTTTTTTTTACCTCCCGATGCAAATAGATTTCTCATATACTTCTAATTAACACCTAAAGAAAAAAGAAAGTATAATTTACACCTATGTATTATTGCTGTACACCTACATGAGTTATGACATGATATACCTCAACCCACATCCCTTCCTCATCCCCCAAAACACTACACATATCAATTAATTAAATGAATAAATAGAACAAATATTAATTCATGCTTGTAACTGAATTTCACCTTTAATTAACAATCCCACCAAAATAAATTAAAGGTACAGTACGTAGAAGAGATATAGGAGACAAAGCAGGGGTATGTGAGTAGTAGTAGTAGTAGTAGTAGCAGGGGCAGTAGTAGTAGTAGTAGTAATAGTATAATAAATGATGGGTACAGTACATGATAATAGAGGAAATATAATAGGAAACAAAGCAAGGGCATGAAAATAGTAATAGTAGTAGTAGTAGTAATAGGGGAGGGATATATAGTAAGTTAAGTGTTTTAAATAGAGTTGGATTCCTCTATTCACAACATCAATACATCACACACACATACTCACACACATACATACACACACTCTTCTTGTTATGGTTGTTTTATTACACATGCCAGCAGCTGTTCACTCCTATTTATTTCATCTAGGTGACACAACAGGTATGTATAAAAACAACCTATGGAGGCTCAAACCACTTGAGGTTTTATATTGTTTTTCTGTTTTCTGTTTCTTGTTCTTGATTGACGTCCCACCTCTTTATGTCAAATATTAATTGCCTATGGGTTTTATAGTATTTTTCTGTTTTGTGTTTCTTGTTCTTGATTGACGTCCCACCTCTTTATGTCAAATATTAATTCCCTATGGGTTTTATTGTATTTTTGTTTTCTGTTTCTTGTTCTTGATTGACGTCCCACCTCTTTATGTCAAATATTAATTACCTATGGGTTTTATAGTATTTTTCTGTTTTGTGTTTCTTGTTCTTGATTGACGTCCCACCTCTTTATGTCTAATATTATTTGCCTATGGACAGAACATTTATTAAACTGACCCTCTTTTCTTTTTTATCTATCTCCTTACTTGTTGATGTCCCACCTCTTTACTATCTATGGACCGAGGGGAACTACAGGCTTCTATGTACCATTGGCTGCTATTATAATATGTCCCAGTGGCTGATATGGTCCACTGGTGGCTGCTATGTTCCACTGGTGGCTGCTATGTACCATCAGCCCCACTATTGACACTTTTAGAAATAGGATCACCAATCATTACCTCCCCAATCCTAATCCTCAACCCACAGTCCCTGACCCAATCCACCCTCATCCTAACCCCCTTCCTAATCCTACCCTGGATCCCTAAATCCCCCGCACAACCCCCACATATTATGCTGCCCACGAGCAGCCCTCTGCGGGACCCAAAACTTGAACTTGAACTTGATCAGCGGCTGTTATGTACCATAAACCAAATGGGGTATATATACAGGGTTTTTCAACATATTGTATATAATAAAAATGTATTAGTGTAACGTTTGTCCATAATCTGCTTTTGATTCAAGGTTTTCAGAATGCAATGATTTATACTGTGTTTTGAACAATTATATTGTTCACGACCTTTGCAAATTAATGTTTTGGGAGATATCACCCCTCCCCCACCCCCGTAACCCAATCTCCATAAACTTCATTTTCCCCATATTTAAACTAGATTCGTCGGAAAAACACTACAACGCATTATATAGAATTAGGTAGGCCTCACCTGACCTAACCTAACCGAATCAGGACCGCGGCAAACTACCGAAACGTAACCAAGATAAAATACGGGGCTAAATGTAAACATTTGGGGTAAATTTACAGAAAACCTGGGTTCACTATATTGTATATATTAGTATCATTACCCACTACAGTATTTTGGACCATTCTATCACGTCAGCCGCACCGTAGGGGTTAATACCCCCCCCCCCATTAGATGGCAGAACTCTCCCAAATTATTGAGGGTGGGAAGGAGGTGACCATTTTAGTATGATATGTCATTTCCGATAATATACAAATATTGGCATTCCAAGACAAATAAAATAAAAATATGGGTAACTGCCTAGAGGCTTGATTTATGAATTATTCCTTTCTTTAACAGCTGGTTTCACAGCAACTCTGTTACTAATGGATATATAATATTAATAAGATTCATTGCATAAACTTATAACTCTATTCATATAATTTTGCAGAAACATGGCATCTCGACAACCGTTGCGGATCTTAGAGCTGTACAGTGGCATCGGAGGAATGCACATGGCAGCACAAGGTGAGATTTCTGCTCGTATTTGATGCAGTTGGTCTTCTGGCTATGGTATTACTTTTACGTAAAACAGTTCTGTAAATGAGATTACTCAAAATATTTATTTGTGTATGTACTGTAAAGGTACTCTATAGTTTTTCACATGCATGGGCAGAATGCCAAAATATTTTGATAATTCCTATTTTTCTGTGTCTGTTTATTAATCTCACTACAGTACCAACACCCTAAGGGGTGAGAGGATGGAGGAAGTGAAGGAGTTTAAGTACCTGGGGACAGTTATGTGTAAACATGGAAGTATGGAAGGAGAAATTAGGGAGAGAGCAGTGAAGGGTAGACAGGTCATAGGATCACTGGGGAGGATAATGAAAGGTAGAAGTGTGAGTATGGAAGTGAAAAGGGGACTGCGAAATAGTATAATCTTGCCAACACTGACGTATGCGTCGGAGACCTGGACATGGAGTAGGGCTCATCAGTCAAGAATAGGTGCTGTGGAAATGAGTTATCTGAGAGGTGCATGTGGACTGACAAGGTGGGATGGAGAAAGTAATGAGAGTGTGTATAGGAGATGTGGTATGAGTGAGAAGGCAATTGGTATTGAGTGTGGAGTGGTTGAGAGAGTGAAACGTAATACTTTGAGGTGGTTTGGACATGTGGAGAGAATGCAAGGTGAGGAGTTTGTAAAGAAGGTGTATGTAAGTGAAGTTGTGGGACGTGGTGTGAGAGGCAGACCACCAGTAAGATGGCAGAACAGAGTGGAAGAGTATGTAAAGGAGAGAAACATGAGGGGGAGGGGAGGGATTGAACAAGTAAGGAGGGAGTGTGAGAACAGGGAAGACTGGAGACTTTTCTGCCGTGGCCACCCCCTTCGGGGGAGTTCCCGGAGGGAACGAGGCGTCAGAGCTATAGATAGATAGATAGTACCAACACATCCTGTTGGGGAGTAGTGCTTAAGTAGACTTTCACACCAAAGTGGCACGTTGCAGGTGGCAAGAGGCAAGCAGAATGTGACACAATACTTTCACACCAGAGTGATATACTGTACAGTAGCATGCTTCCTGCCACTGCCACCGCCTCATTTGAAACTGCTGATTTGTACTGGTCTTCATAAATACTCTATTCACACCGTACATGTGCAATTTTATTTTTGTGTCACCTTTAATGCTATAAGTACAGTCGGCAAAAAGAGTTTTGTTACCACCCCTACACTAATTTTAACATGGGTAAGCCCGGTAGGGTTGGTACTCCACTGACCGGGCAGCTGTTGACTCGTGTCATCCGGGACATGCTGGACGGGAATTGTCATTGCCGAGACAACTTTTTTATATCAAAAGTTTAGCTGATTTTAAATTAGATTTTGAGTGTTAAAGAACTCTTACCATTTAACTATTCATTATTAAACATAAGGAAATACGTTTGAGTAGTTTAGAACAAAATCAACCCTGAAATACCCAGAAAATATAGCACTGTCTGAAAGGACGTCATTTCCGCTTGGCTGCCCATGACACACTGAGGGGCATTGGCCAGGGGCATGAACTTATAGAGGCCGGAGGGTGGTGGAGGTACGACACTCACCAGTCAGGTGTACCAACATGACATCACACTGTTTTAGGGATGGTAACGAAACTTTTTTTGCCGACTGTACTTGCCTATATTGATACTGTTTTGGTTGCCAATCCTTTTTTAGGTGTGAGAAAACATTGTGTGAGGTGGCAGATGGCATGTTAGAAAAAAACAATCCCGTGCCACAATGAGTGTTTTTATGTACAGTACTTTGATCACTGCTCATACATTCTGTGATGGCTGTTCTTAAGATCTGTGATATCCTTTGATGACTATTCATGTGTAATGTATTGTAAGGAGTGTTGGTATATCCTGTTCTCTGATGATGCTTTTGTCTAGCAGTAGGTGTATTTGAAAATAATTTTGTTCAATACCCTGTACTGAAAATTTGTACTATGTTGAGATATATTTTTCTAAATTGTACAGTACTATTAAAGCATAGTGTATGTATATTTACTGTATACAGAATGATAGTTTGTACTCTAGTATAGTGTTATGCTCACCAACAATATAAGAATATTTGGGGTAAACCTTACAGTTCATGCAGACAGACAGTGTTAGGAGAGTAGCAACTTTAACTTGCTATCTCAAAATATAATTTTGGCTCTTACGTCTCTTTTAAAGGTGATGTCTCATTAAACCCGGTACATAGCAATCTCTGATGGAATGATTGGCAGAGCTGTGGGGAAGTATAAAGGGTGATGGAAACAGGGTGGGGTGGAGAGGTTTGGTAGGGGAAGAGGTTTGGTTAAGGTCAGACAGAGGTGTGCTTAGGTGAAAAGAAAGGTCAATGGAGGTTGAAGTGACATGGACATACTGTAGTTAGATTAGAAGATGGGAAAGTTAGGTGGGTTGAGTTAAGACTGGAAATGATGAACTTGATAAAATGCAGACTTTGCTTATTTAAATTAAGTGGATAGGCTATTCAATTAAGATAGAGAAACTAAACTTTGGCTCAGTATTAAAATATTGTCATTCTGAGACTCGAATGCACATTAAAAATTAAAATAAGTTTTGATTGTTCCACTTTTATTCAGTGTATAGTATGATGCATTTTATGACCATAATTATCATCTGTGAGTAATGCTGTGTATAGAAGGAATAGGGAATTAAGATAAATTGGAACAAGATGAAGCACTTTGGAATAAATTGCAGGAGGTTTCACATAACATGGCATGCAAGGGATGGCTATCAAGTGATGGAGAGATAAGGGTAATATCAGATTGAGCTATGAGTCATAGAGTTCCAGAGAGTGGGTCCTCCATAATGCTGTTATTTCATTCCATAATGGTGTATTATATATAATTTTTATTTCCAACTTATGTTATAAAGTGTTTCAGAAAGTGGGATGGAGTTTGAGATCATTGAGTCATATGAGATCAATACAACAGCCCTGGATGTGTATCGACACAATTTCCCTGGGACCAGCAAGGCACACAATATTATGGGTCTCACTGCAGACCACTTGGACAAACTACACCCTCACCTCATCATGATGAGTCCTCCATGTCAGCCCTTCACTAGGTTTGTTTTGCCTTTCATAACTTGTCTAATAAACTGATGGAAGGCAATGAAAAGTGTAGATAGTGCATAGTTCCATCCCCCCCATCCAATCTATCTATCTATTTATAGCTCTGATGCCTCGTTCCCTGAAGGGGGTGGCCATGGCAGAAGAGTGTCCAGTTTTCCCTGTTCCAACACAACTTCCTTTCTTGTTCAAACCCTCCTTTGCCCCTCATGATTCTTTCCCTCATGTACTCTTTCACTTCACTCTGTTCTGCCATCTGACTGGTGGTCTGCCTCTCACACCAGGCCCCACAACTTTACTTCCATACAATTTCTTTGCGAATTCCACATCTTGCATTATCTCCATGTCCAAACCATCTCAGTGTATTACACTTCACACACTCAACCACTTTTCACTCATACCACATCTCGCATACACACTCTCATTACTTTTTCCATCCCACCTAGTAAGTCGACATGCTCCTCTCAAGTAACTCATTTCCACTGCATCTATTGTAGACTGATGAGCCGTACTCCATGCCCAAGTCTCTGACGTATACTATTTCATTGTCCCCTTTTCACTGCCAAACTCACACTTCTACCCTCCACAATTCTCCCCAGTGATCCTTTGACCTGTATACCCATCACTGCTCTCTCCCTAATTTCTCCTTCCATACTGTCATGTTTACACAGAACTGTTCCCAAGTACTTAAACTTCCTCACCTCCTCCATCTGCCTTTCCAAAATGTTTTGTTATTGTATGCTAATAATATGTAGTACTATGTATATATATATATTGTTGCATCTTCAGATTGCTCTGTCAGAGGCACTTGTACAGTTGGATGAGGTAAAGATTATCCCAACAACTGTAAAGTTGATTATTAGAGTAGTACTTCCTCCTGAAAGTGTGTACTTCCTCCTGAAAGTGTGAACCACATCAGTTGTTATATGCAAACCAATGTAGTGCTAATATCAGTCAGCTTAGAGTGAGTAAAGAAAATGCCTGATAAGTGCAGGGAAGAGATGGTATCCAAGATTTTGAAAGTTAACATTGGCAAAATTTTGGTGATGGTTAGCAGGGAGGAGGGAGATAATATTGTGGACACTTAAAATGTGTAAGAAGGGGTTGGTGATGTTTAATACTATGCATAGTGTGCAACCATTAGGTAGACGAGATGTAGTGGTGTGTCTAGTAGGCTCCTTGTTCCTTCATGCATTACATTAGCTCTTTTAAGAAAGGGTTTTGCTCACACTAACAATCCTTATTTAGTGAGAATCATGGGGGATTATCACAAATACTTATTCTTTCACCCAAAAGATAGTTCAGTGAAGATGGGGTGTTTCTGAAATGTTGATACCAGAGTGTGACCCCTTGACTGTGCCAGGCAGGGTCTGAAGAGAGATGTGGAAGACTCTCGCACCTCATCATTGCTTCACTTCCTGCACCTGCTGAAAGAGGTGCCACGGACTCCTGACATGATCCTCCTGGAAAACGTGGCAGGGTTTGAGACGTCTCTGGCCAGAGAAAGGCTGGTGGAGGTGCTGGATGCAAGGAATTACAATTGGCAGGTGTGTACAATGTTCACCATGTATTGGTGTGTATGTAATGGCAAACCTTGTAAATAACAGGTTCATTGATTCCCATTAAGTAGTGTCACATTATCATCAACATCAAGATCCCATTTCCAGCTCTGGATCGAGGGAGGGAAACAGAAGAGAGATACTGTACAGAAAAACTGAATACAGTAATAACCTGCTTTATGCCATTTCAACGTTTGCTATATCCCAACTTTACACCACTATACTAGAGTAAAATTAATTTAGCGTACGTCATTTTATTTGAGTTTTTATTTACGCCATATTTAGCATAAAGGAGATACATATGCCTGTATTTAAAATTGAAAAAATACATACAGTTTATTCTATCTATTTATAGCTCTGATGCCTCGTTCCCTACGGGAACTCCCCCCAAGGGAGTGGCCCCTTGTTTAATATAAAATTTTACCCATATAATGCAACCACGGTGACAGGGTTGGCCACCTGTCCAGTAAATGACCAAGCCACGTTAGCCTAGCCCAGCCTCAGGCTTCTACATGTCAATGACGGTTAATATTAGACATGGATGTTGCTGTTGTCAGACTTTACCACCCTTTATAATACCCTCTTATATGCCTATGGCCATATACTGCCCATTCCCATCTTTATTCAACTTACACTGACTGTACTGTGTTGCTAATACTCATGTTTCTCTCCTTAATGTACTCTTCTGCCCTGTCACCCATCACTATATACAGAAATATTATTTTTCTTTCCAGGAATATCTGCTGTCTCCCACCAAGTTTGGAGTTCCAAATTCACGCTTAAGATACTACATGCTGGCAAAGCAGAAACAATCATCATTTCTATTCTCACCATCAAATAAGGTTTGTAGAGCATACTACAATACTAAACCTTTGTATACAGTAAGTTTGCCTATTGCGCGTCTATTTGGGTAACTGAGGGGCTCGCTTAAAGAGAAATCGCATAGTATGAATACATGATTATATGGAGAAAATGATATACGGGCAGCCATTATTTCACACTGACAATGGACTGGTTGACGGTCAAAAAAATGTTCTATTAAGCCATTTATATCGTTAATTAATAAGCTCAATTGTCCTGTTATGTAATTTATTTGACAAAGGAATATATTGTTTGGCATATAAAAGCCATCAAAGTTGCACATAATGGAAGTTGATGGCGCGTATCCGTGACGTCAACAACCAGACGCCTAGGCCGCGCCAACGCTTTATTACCTTTGAAAGCAAGAGATTGTGATGTCTAGGGGAGATGTGCGGTATTCTTGTGCTTTTACGGAGGATATACTTCATATTCACCATGCCAGTCAATAGCTAGCAATGGTGTTTTGTCCCAAAGTGCAAAACATTAGTGGAAACGCTCCAGAAAAGGGATTTATTAGTGTTGTGTGTAGTAACTCTGTAGTAGCTGTCGGCACACATAGGGCTGGTGACGTCACGAAACAGTGTGAGGTACGATGTTTCTCCACCACTTATTTACCCTTATTTTTCGTGAATTTCAACTCATATGGGAAAAATATTGATATCTCCATGATAAGGACTGCCCATTTTATTGTATTATATACTTTGTACATGACCGTCAACCAGTCCATTTACAGAGATCTTATATGCCAATATGCAGGGTACAGTACAGTATTGATTTGATTATGAATCACAGTAGCAATAAATATAAGTTGTTACCAAAGAAATAGCTGTATAAAAGCACACTAGAAGTGTGAGATTCAATGTTGATCTCATTCACTTCGTCCATAAACCTTTCAAAGTCAGTCAAGGATGGACACAACAGAATGCATAATGAAGATAATGAGATACCGCTCCATCAAAATTATTGCTGGGTTATTGGCATGACTTAGCTGTTAGCCAATCGAGAGCAGAAACTCCTCACAGTCTGCATAATATCCTGTATGGGCTATATACAGCCATGGCGATGGTAACACTGGAAAGGCCTGGGCTAGAACAAGCAGATTGACTGCAGTAACACCGACTCTAGTCTGCATGGGCTGGTGGGCAGAGCTTATACCACCTCATACTCCAGTCACCCCAACCCGTTTGTTGTTTGTTATTTGGACTTAACACCTATCGACTACGTAATGGTCATTAAGGCGATATATTTATAGAGTGATGGAGTGTGTATATGTGGAGAAGTACGTGTGTGTGTGAAGTGTAAATGTGTATTATGTGGTGTCTGTGACAGTATCTCCCACCCCAACTAAAAAAAAAAGACCCTGTTGTGCGGCTGTGGGGGGATGGAGTAGCTTTCGATAAATATTTGCGGTCCTTAATTAATCGCCTGAAACTTCAGAGCATGTGTCAGGAATTTCTTCTTACATTCGAACTTTGGCATGGTGAAGGCAGGTGTTGGTTGGTAGAGTGTAGGTTTGGGGGCAACAAGTCGGCGACAATGGAGAAGGGGATACACAGGGCGTGAGAGGGAGAAGCTGGCTGGGGGGAGTGTTTGTTTTGTTTGTTATTTGGACTTAATGCCTATCAACTATATAATGATCATTAAGGTGATACAGTATATTTATAGAGTCACAGTGTGTGTGTATGAGGAGAAGTGTACGTGTGTGTGTGTATTGTGTGGTGTCTGTGAGAGTGTCTTAGGGGGGAGCGGCTGGTTATAAGCTTGTAGCGTGGGTTTGGGGGACAAGGGGAGCGAGTAGTGGTATGCGGAAACTGGATTAAGACGCTCTTCAGGGAGCGGCTGCTGTTTTGGGCCACTCTTGGTCACAAAAATGCGCTTTGTGGAAGCATTGTGCATAAGATAATAAAAGGTGCAAATTTGGGGTTCATCTCACATAAAGTGAGTCGCGCATTGAGAACACACATAATAGGCAAACCTACTGTATTTGGATTGCATATACTACAGCCACTCTCCATGTTACCATTCATTCATCATAGCAATTATGGATTCAGTACACAGCTGTTACAATGCCTGTAATTTTAGTAATAGGAGTGGTGGGTATGAAAGATGTGAGTTGAACATATACCTCTCTTGATAGTAGAATGGTGGTGTCTGATAATCTTTTCCTGACAAATTTGGTACTGCCATTTTCGTGAAGTGTATTTAAGTGTATTTAATACTATATTGTTCCTCATAGTTTTTTACAATGGTTTTTTGGGAGGTGATGGTAACCTTGGCTGAAGTATGTGGTCTCCAGATACCCTTTTAATTTTCATAGTGCTCAGTGTTATATATTCTATATGAGTAAAGCTATTGTACATCACTTAAGTATTGTATATTTTTTTGTTATACCAATGATAGACTATATCTTTTCTTTAAGGTTGAAGCTGAGTTTCCCCTATGCCTGTGTATCAGAGGAGAAAAGAATATCTTAGAAGATGGGGAACAATGTTCCTCTTGCTCAAGGCCTGTGCTGTCTGTAATACATGACCTTTTGCAACGCACCTACTCCACCCATCAGCCCACCATACATTCTGGTGCTACCACTAATACTCAGCTTCCATTACAACTGTGTTATTATATGGACCATACGTCAGATATGGAGCCATATTTCTTGAAGGACAATATATTGAGAAAGTATCACATGATACTAGATATAGTCAATGGTGAGTCCCGGAAATCCTGCTGTTTCACTAAAGGTTACTCCCATTATGTGGAGGGAACTGGGTCAGTCATCCAACACAACACTGAGGTTAATATGTCGCATGTTTATGCCAAAGTGGAAGAGCTGAGTGCTGATAGTCCTGAGAAATTAGAGTTATTACGACAGTTGCAGTTAAGATATTTCACCCCCAAGGAGGTGGCAAGGCTGATGTGCTTCCCCAGTTGGTTCACCTTCCCGGAGACCACCACACGGAAACAGAGGTACCGAGTGCTGGGCAATAGTGTAAACGTTCTTGTTGTCACATGTCTCTTGCTGACTTTAATAGAAGGTAAATAAAAATACTTTATGTATACTATGTATTTTCTGTATGGTATTTTACTCAACCTTATGCATATTTATCAAACATCCATGATCCTTCAGTGGTAAAGAGAAAGTAGATTGTTTGATTAGTACTATATTTTTAGTTCTATACAATGATGCAGTGTTACTCCCATTTATCATATCCAGTTACACTCGAGTTGTCTAGACACATTGCGTTTGAAAGAACAAAAATCGTAGTAAGGAGGAAAGGTGGTTAAAGGTAAGTAAAGGGTTCCAGAGTTAACCAGTTGAGTCTTTGAAAGTACAGTACAGCACTGGTTAACTCTTGCAAAAAAAAAAATGAACCTTTGGTCCTTGTATTTTAATATACGGTAGAAAAAAAATACTGTCCAGTATGATTTCCAATCTCATTAAGGGAATAATTTTCAGGATGACATGAAGGAAGGAGTACTGATACCTTTCATCTAACTTCATCACCAACTGATTAATTGTCTCATGTCATACACAGAGATACCTGACTTTTGGGAAGGACTTGACACACAGGTTAGTTTACTGTGTTTTATTATGATGAATTTTACAGCACTTTATAATATTATGCAGCCTGTCTTCTCATAGGGCACAGTGTGTATAGTGCATTATGAATATTATTAATATACAGTACAGTACTGTATACCCTATATGCAAAAAGGTGTGAAAAGTGATAGGTGTGTACCTGTACAGGTAATGGAACAAACAGTAACCACAGAAAAGGACCTAGATATTGAAAGTACTGTACGTCAGATGTTTTGATCTTGAGCAACTATCAATTTTCCATACATTAGTTTTAACTCTGTAATGGAGGCTGGAAACCTGCATATTTTTGCCATTATATGTTTGTTATCTAGGATCCTGTGGATGGTGTGGAAGAGGATACAGCTGGCTACACTCTATGGCAGTTCGATGGAATTAATGTCCTTCACAATTTCTTGGAAAATCTGGGGATATTTATAATAGAAATGATTATTCCATGATTGCTTTGACTGTTTTTCAAAGTTACAAAATAATAGACAAGACTTGGTACTCGGACTCAGTTGTTGCAACTGTGGTACATATCTGTTCCAGATTGTGTCTCATGTTGCGTAAAATGTATTAAATATTATTGTCTCAAACAGTGGTAGGAACCTTTTGATTGTCTGATTCTGTAGCGATGAGACTGAAGTAAATCGAGTCTATAAAATGACCCCATACTCTCATCCTGCCAACCCCTTTTCCCAACTTATCTACCCCTTACTTGCCAATCTCTAAACCCACTGATGAATTTGCTCTTAGAGCATCCTACTAGGTGGTATGTCAACTCATAGAAAATTTTACAATTTTAAATTTTGGCCTTGAAGGTGATGAACTTGCAAACTGTCATGCACACCAACAGATGCTTTGTGGAAAATTGCAGACTTGGGCCAATTTACAACTGAGTAGGTGTAACCATTTTGGGAGATGACCACTTGTCCACAAACACATACAGTACTATGTATGTACACATTTACACAATGTGTTAGTATTGTATATTTGTTTATTTATTCATATAGCTATATGTGCAGTGTAGTTTTGTAAAAAAAAAAAAAAGTTTCTCCTTTTTGTATTTGAATATTGTATGAATAGATCAGCCCTCACTGTAGAAGCTAAGAAAAATTACAGTTGAATGAACTTTTACTGTATAGCTAACTGATATGCTGTACAATAATGTTACATGTTAACAGAAACAAACAACAATAATATTTGTGCACTAAGATGATTAGGCAAGTTTGGGGGATGACAGAATTACTGTACTACTGTATTAAGACTTACCCAGGCTGGCATGGGGGATGAAGGTTCCAGAACTTCAGCAACAAAGTTTTGAAGTTTTCCATTGTCACTCTGTAATCATGTAATTAATTGGTAGTCCTTTACTGTTGTGAACAGTGTTTGAATACTGCAGTACTGAAATTGTTTATAAGAAATTTGTTTCCTGGTTTTAGTGTGACAGGTAATGAGGTATGTGATAGAAAGTAGAAAGAAATGTGTGTACTGTACACTGTTTATACAGTACAGGTAGTTGATTTCAAATGTACAATTTTCCTTTCATATTGATAAATTCTAAATTCTGTATACAGTACTGAAAACATAAAAAGGAAGTGATATTAGATAAATGGCAGTCATTGTTGCATCATCTTGTAGACTGAAAATCATAGGTATCTATTGTGGGCCGCTTCTCTACTGAAAATTTAATTGTAATCCCTTGAATGATGGGTAATTTCTATGGCAGGTAAAATGTATGGCTCTAGCCAGATTAAAATACTAAAGTTTAAGTTTCCAAACAAAAGATTTGTCAAGATAGTTTTGAGTTAGTTTTTAACTCTTGGAGGATATTGATCTTCCCTGTGGCAAGTAAAATCATCTGCCATTAGTCAGAGTAAAATTACTAATGTTGAGTAATGCAACTTAGGAGTTAGTACCAAAAAATTATTCATGTGTAATAACAATTAGTGTGAAACATACCACATGGTTAAGGAGACATTTGCCCTTGAGGATGTCCACAGCAAGTGGTCCCACACCATGGAATGGCATATCATGTCCCATAATTCCATACTGGTACACAATCGTCTCATCTGTAAATGACAGTGTTACAGTATACTTCTTAAAAATTTGTATTTCACCTAGATTCACATGAATATCTAGGTGACTACTCTAGGATACTGTACTGTACTCAGATTGACTGTACAGTATTAATTAAGTAATTGTATTTAACTCTATCACTGCCTGAATAACTGCAAGTCAATCTTATTATCTTCAGTTCTACAGTGTTTCCTTTATAAATTTTCCTGTCAATTTTCCAAAAGCATCTCCTTTTCTGTAGCCTTTCATGGAAAAATCAATTTTATATGTTTTCACTAATTACAGTATACTGTAGTAAGGTGCAGTAATAAAAAATACTCCTTAAGAGAAGTGATCTTACCTAATGCTTGCCTTGTTAATGAGTTCTTGACCTCACTCTTTTCCTTCCTGGAATTAGGTAAGTGCCACTCTGCATTTTGTGTGTCTGTTTTAAACCTCTCGGAACAGTTATGGTTCAGGTCTTTAATGGAGTCCTGTAAGGAAAGGATTATACAGTATAGTACACTGTATACATTTTATTGCAATGTATATTCCTTCTGAAGTGTAAATTCTTCTGGATAATATAAGGAACTACACATTCTTAGGAAAGAAATTTTGAATTAATAGTTCAATAGTAATATTTGGTCAGATTTGTCAAAACATAGCAAAAATTTGTTGGCACCACATACTGTACTTTGTCAGTACTGGTATGAAAGAAAGGAAGCTTCAATAAAGTACTGTACTCTATTGTACAAATACCTCAAGCATACCTGTGATTTATGCCACTCAGGGACCAAACAATGAGAAGATTTCACAGGTGTTTTGCCACATAGGGTAAAAGAGCATAATGTATATTTTTCAGTAACTTTGTCACCTTGAATCAGGTTGGCCTTATTAATTTTTTTTTGTGTATCTCGTGCATGTATATCTGTGATGTGTCCATTCCATTAGAACTAAGCCACAATTGTCCTTGATACTGTACCTGTGTCCATTGTGTGATATGTACTGTACTCAATCCTTTGTTATGCTATCATTTAATTCCATTTGCTTGTCTCCATTTATTTGTTAATTTTCTTGTAATGTCGGAGTACCAAAGGCCCTTTATGGCCTGTTACATGATTTATTTGCATTATTGTACTGTATTCTTCAGTAATTTTTTAACATTTTAGTTACCTTATATCCACTATACAGTACTGTACAGGCAGCATATAGCCAAGATGTCATTAGACTGCATTAGTGAGGAGTATAAACAAAAAAACTGAATTTGGATATAGATAGTAAACAAGGAAAGGTACTAGTGAAAAAAAGTTATTGATAATGACAGAATAATGCTGGTAATGTTAGTAAGAAGGGTGAACAAGACAACAATGAGCAACTTGACCTTGATATCCTGTCTACTAAAGAGAACTTTTTGGGCCATACTGGACATTATGGCAGCTGGGCCATCCTTTAGGTTATTTGAGTGGACCACCTTCATTATCAAGGGCAGTCCCACGTTGTACAACACATTGGCCCTCTGTGGGAGGTAGAGAAACACTAGTGGTAGAGGTTATGATGGTAATGGTGGTAGAGGTGGTACTGTTCCCCCACAAGAGGTATAGCAGTTCAAATAATTTCATTATTTACTAAACCATCATGGATTGTTTCATATTATATACTTTACCTTATTGATTCTATTTTGAAGAATGATTGACTTTTTCACACAAAGATTGAAGCTTCGCTTTGAAGTACACTGAGATATTTTTGTTGGTAACCACTGTTTCATGCAATCCTTATTCTGGAATTCACACAGAAAAATTACCATCAGTTAGAATTATATGCTTGCCAGAAAGAGTTCCTTTTGCACTCCCAACCAGTAGTGTGTTGTAAGTTAAGGAATATAGATGACTTTCCAGTAATCAACCTAAGGGAAATATGAGCCAAAGGGGAGGGAGTAGTTGTAATGAAAGATTTTGTTTGTACCATTGTTCAGACATTTGATGTCACACTTTTCATAAAGTTTCAGACACACACGAATGTGGTTATAATTGCCAAACAAAATTCATATTTATACCAGATCATAGATTTATGCCAAACCATAAGACTGATATGTCACTTACCAACATGACACCTGTATAGACATTACTGTGTAGAGAAGGAATTTTTCATAAATTTCGTTTCTTATATATATTATATACTGTATAGGGGGGGGCCTATATCTGATTACCAGCTTTTTCTCTTTAGTATAATAGGTCATAGATAGTTTTGAAGATACAGTACAGTACTTCTTTATCTTTATACTGTACAGTATATTGTTTTGAACAATGAATACTATTTCCTGAAGTTATGAGGATAATAGATATTGTACTGTTTAAAGAATAAAATACAATAACTGAATTCTGTGACATACTATATATCTGCATTAGAAAAAGGGGTAAAGTCAATACTCATATACTGTACTAAGATTACCTTTAGAATATTATTTGCAGCATCAGTGAAGCATTGAGTACAGGCTTCACGTGTTGTGAGGTCCACCAGCTTCAGGCACTGCTTCAATCCAGTACCGGGCCAGGGCAGGGAGTTACTGGTACGCACAATGTCTCCCTGAATGATAGTGACAATTTAAGTAATCTTAACCATAGGGTAATAATGGTTTTAGTTTAAAACATTCTAAATAATCTAGTATAGCACATGTACAATACAGTATAAAAAAATTAAGCAACAAGCTACTGTATGTGTTAAATGAATTATTTTTCACCTTTGCATTGTTCCCTAATTTGTGCTGGTTCTCATTTGGCAATGGATCGGAAGTGCCCTTAGTATCGATTTGAGTGTGAAGTTACTTACATGTGCCATACTCAGGGTGTGACCTTAGTGTAGCCCTCTGGGAAACTCGTCATCCGGATCACACTGATGTGTCTGGCCATGCATGCCGCCTCTCCCCCACCCCTGATTCTCCTACTCCTTCTCTTGTCCCTTTTTTCCCTGCCCCCCTCCCATTCTACTCTTGTTCTCTGTTCCTCCTCCATCCCTGCATTTCTCCCTCAGTTATGGTCATTTCAGAGGTGTTTTTGGAAATAGTGCAATGTCACTCTACTCAGGTCTTTTGACCACTTTTGCATCCAGAAATTGAAGAAAATTTTATTTGACATTACAATACTGTATTCACTCTTAATTACTACATAGGAGTCATTGCAAAGTACATGTAGTATTTCTTCTTATATTGAACACTGTTTCAACTTACTTGTGAAACATTGATGAAGATGAGGGCAAAAGATATATGGAGTAGATTCATGGTGTAACAGAGAGATGTCTTGATGGTGCAGGTGTGTGCTGGCTGGCTGGCTGGGAGAAGGACATTGATGACCAGAGCTGGAGTTGGTTGGTTGGGGAGGGGGAGTGAGTGTGGGTGTGGGTGTGGGGTAAGGGGAGGGATGAGGACTATAGGTGAGTGAGGAGGAGGGAAGGGGTGAGAACTAAGAAAGGGAATGCATTAGCTGTAGAATATAGATGAGGAATTTAAACTAAAATATAAAAGGCTCTGAGGGGGATTTAGGGGTGGGGGCAAGGGGGCTGAAGTAATGGCATAATTATTATTAGAGGTGGTTTTAGGACTGTAGCTAAAGTGATTACAAGGAGAGAGAAAAGGACAGAGGAAGAGATTATGGTTAAAGGAAAGGTGAGGAGTAATAAGGAGGCCTTAAGTAAGGGAAAGGACCAAGAGATGAGGGAAAAGATTTGGAGAGTTTCCACATCTGGTGCCATAAGGGGTGGGTTAATATTTAGCTCCTTTGCAGTGGAGTAGCTCCCGTGTCAGTAGTATAACACCCTGCTCTGTTGCTTCTGCCATGCTCATTCCCATAATAAGGCTCTGCTTGGAAGGGGAAGGTGTCAACACTATGTATAGATGGCAGGTCTTCTTGCTACGGGACTTTACTCAGTTTGCGTAATTAATAAAAATTCACAGATTTATCCCTTCCTTGTTTTAACTGTAAGGTTTGTAAGCAGGCAGGAGGTACTGTATAGTATGTATAGGTAATCTTTACTGCATTGCTGGGTTAAGTCATCAAATATACAGCTGAAATATGATTGGGAATGATCTGTGTATTTCACATAACTTGGGATTCCCACTGTTGTAATGCCATGAACTTAGTGAGATTTATTGACATAGAGCCCACATTTATTCCTGGACCTGGATCTGTAACTGATTCATTAGTAATACTCTCATTTTCTAGTTGCTCTTTTCAAAAACACAAAGTTCTGCCAAGAAAACTATCTGAAACACATTACACCTCTTCCTGACCATCTGACAGCCTGTGTGTATGTGCCTCCTACACAAATCAGATCAAAGGTGTTCAAAGCACAAGGACCAGCACCATCCGGATTTTGTGTTGAAGCTTTGCAGTAATTCCCACACTTTTATTAGATTATGTGTCCTGTATGTATTTTGAAATGCATATCTGGTATTGTCTACATATCAGGCTTTCATTCTTTATGCTGTATGTATATAACTGTAGCATAAATCATTCCATTTACATATCTGTTAGTCTGGCTTCTTAACCCTGAACCAACTTCTCCACTTGTCACATTGCTATGCATAGATAGTCTTTGATGATTTACAGTAATCCCATTCATAGCTAGACTAATTCTTATATGGCTGCCAGGAGTATCAGCTTTTAATGAGGTATTTAGCTCATAATGTATACTATCCCTCCTCTACTTTTACTGTACTGTATGAAAGGAGAGGAGGTGGTGATGGTAGGAAGAATGACTGAAAGTAAGCATAGAAGGACTGGAGATCTGGAGAAGGGTAGTTGTGAGGGAGGGTGGGAGAGGGAGAGTATAGAGGGAAGAGAGTGTGTGTTTGGAGGGAAGGGAGGGTGAGGCAGTGACGTCCTAAAATGTTGGGTAACCTGGTTTATTTCAAATTGTGAAAGGTCAGACTGATTGAACTGCACACTTGGTCTATTTCCATATGTCCTCCAAATGACACTTGAGTCTTATTAACAGGTTAGTGTGTCGTGGGTTTATTGGGTGAAGGCAGGTGTGACAGGTGAACTAAAGTAATGACAGGTGTTATGGGTGAAGAGGGAGGAGGGACAAAGACTAATATAATGTTAGAAAAGTTGAGAATTAGTACATAATCAATACCTTACTTACATGACCACTAAGTTTGCCTTATCTCTGATAATAAGAAGTTTTGCTATGGGAATATTTCAGTGGAAATATACTGGTAGTAGATCTAGGATTTAAGACCACACCAAGCTGTTCATATTATTACATAATATGTAAAAGATTTCTAAAAAGTGTGGGTATGAGCTTTGTGGTTGTTTTACTTGGAATGATACCAATAGATTTCTCTGCATCTAAAGTTGGAATAATTATTACACTGGGTGTATAAATTACATCATAAGTAAAATTTATCTACATGTTTAGATTTTACCACAAGTTCTTCTTTCTTCTTTACCTTACAGATCAGATGAATGATGCATGCATGATAAGAAAGATTAATGCATAAAGTATCATACATATTAAAAATGTAACTTTTTGTCTATATATTTGCATCATGGGACTTGGAAGTTGTCCATGAATAATAAAATATATACTGTAAATGTATTGGACTCTAAACTTTAATTCCGTATCACTTAAGTATTCATGTCATGGATGAGGGGTATCAATAATAGCCACAGGTGTTCCCTTAATGGACCCCCTCTTGCTGGCCCTCCTTCCCTTTACATCACGCACTACGTTTTAGGCATTCTCTTACTCTATTTATTTTGGAGCTAATTTCTTGCCCACTCTCATTCTTTGCCAGAACTAGATGTACATTTCTATAAAGCTAGTATTGTATAATTAAACTGACATTGTGTTGTTGTTGTTATTAAATCACATACTCTTTCAGTTCAGATTAATACAGTACTGTACTGTATATTGTTGTGCCAAAATCTACTTTGCTTCCTTTATTATCTCACAACTGAGATTCATAGTGTGTTGAAGCTAACATGGGTGGCCATTACTGCATCCATTTACAGTAACTGAAAAGGAATAAACTAAATTAATAAGCTTGACTTTTAATGATATGTTAAATTGGAGGCAGTAATCCCAGGTGAGCTATAAATGTCAGATGTCACCATTTTCTCCATTTTGTGGCTGTACATGTCATCTGTGCATATTTACAGTGTCTCGAGAAGTTAAATTTATCGCTAGTATTTCTTTCAAGCGAACCATGTTTTCATAAAAAAATTGGCAAAACTTTGGTGCCTGTGTGTGTTTTACATTGTATAGATTGGGTTATGCACAAACAAACATTTCTACGTAAGTTTGTGAAGAAATCTGATAAACCTTTTATAATGGATGTTGTTTGTTACTGGGAAATTATACAACTTGGAAATTTGCTCTCTATATTCTTCATCTTTGGGTCTGATTCCATCTTTGTTGTGGGAGACAGAAGAAACGAATGAAGAAATGTGAGTGTGATAAAGTGGTAGTAAGTGAAAGAGAGAGAGAGAGAGAGAGAGAGAGAGAGAGAGGGACAGGGTTGGTGGTTAAGAGGAGCAGGTGAGGGTTTAAAGGCATTAGAATATTATTAAGTGTATTACCATTTGCAAATATTTCTCCCACTACTTCCCTCCCTCCCTCCTTTTCACCTCCTCCTCCTCCTCCTCCTCCTCCTCCTCCTCCTCCTCCTCCTCCTCCTCCTCCTCCTCCTCCTCCTCCTCCTCCTCCTCCTCCTCCTCCTCCTCCTCCTCCTCCTCCTCCTCCTCCTCCTCCTCCTCCTCCTCCTCCTCCTCCTCCTCCTCCTCCTCCTCCTCCTCCTCCTCCTCCTCCTCCTCCTCCTCCTCCTCCTCCTCTTTCCTCCTCTTTCCTCCTCCTCCTCCTCTTTCCTCCTCCTCCTCCTCCTCCTCCTCCTCCACCTTAAGGCTGCCTTCCTTCCCTAGTTTGTATCGTATCTTACTCTTCTTCTCTCTTTTTCAAGCTTCCTTCCCGTACCTTTTCTGTCCATATATTTTATTTTCGGTACTATACTGTAGATGCGTTCCCTGTATTTCAATGTTTATTTTCCTCTCTGCATGTCTCCCTGGTATTGTTCCTTCATCATGTCATGCTTTTTCAATGTTTTATTTCATCTTCTGCTGTATCTTTCTGTACCCCCTTCTCTCTTTTCCTCTTATTGTTCCTCTTCCCTCACCTTCCTCTCTTTTCATCTCCCCTTTTTTCAGCTCATCCCTCGTCTCCCATTTCTTCCCCATCATCCCTTCTCTCTTTTTTCCTTCTTGTCTTATTTTTATATTCCTTATTATTTAACTTCTTTTCTTTTTTCCTTGTGTTGTCTTACCTTGGTCTTCATTTCCTAATATTTCTGTACCTTTCCCCTTTTCCTTCTTAATATTTCCTTCCTTTTGCTTTATTTCCCTCCTTCCTCACCTCCAGGCTCAGTCTCCCACCTCTCTTCCCTTCCCCTCACCTGTCATCTCCCCTTCCCTCACTACTCCCCCTTCTCCCCTCCCCAGCCTGGCTATGACCTGCCACCTCCCCCTCCTTGCTGTACACCTGCTGGTCAATGAGTGTCCCTTTGGTGACAGTGAGGGTAAGCCAAATAGAGTGTCCCTGGTCACTGGATCACTGCCATCACCACCACAAGACCATCACTGACACCAACCAACTCACCATACATACTGTACAGTAGATAGGCTGGGCTCAATTTCCAATACAATGGCTTATTTGCCATTTCCTTGAATTACTTTTAACAAACGTTGATTTCCTTGCCACAAGCGTTGATAAAACTTTCATTATAACTGGGGTTGGGTTTGAGTCTTACTTTGTCAATATGTTGAATCTTATATGTCTGTGTTAAACCTGTGTTATGCTGATGTGGCTGTGTTTCATGAGTTGAATCTGTTGAAATTGATATCACTGTGTTGTATGTACTACTTATAGCTGGAGTAGTGCCTTGCTCACTGGCGGCCTCAGAGGTCAACAGGACCATACTAAAAACATTCCTTGTGAAAAGTTACGCCTATATTCCAATTTTGGTGCAGTTTGGTCCGCTGGTTTGGTCAGCTATAACAGACATAGACACATACATACACACATACAACAGTCATAGATATTAGTATAGATAATAGTATTATTATATTGTGTTGAACTTTGAACTTTGATGATACTTTTGTAAAATGTTATGGAGCAGTGAAAGACTTTAAGATTACAATGGGCAGATATCAGGTGATAATCAATTACAAGTAGGTATGCCAGGTATGTGTACAGTAATGCCATGATTAATTACAGGTGTGTGAGGAGTATCAGTATAGCAGCTTCACCATGATCACCTCATCACACTGGGTCTTGTTCTTTGCCCTCCTCTTCTACCTTGCTCGGGTATGTATGTGGGTGGATATAATTATACTGTATATATATATATATTGTACATCTATCTTTCCCATTTAGCCACCTTAACTGTTTCCACAAACCTCTTTTCTCATGTACAGTCACAAGCCATAATACATATCCAGGTCTTGCTGAAGTTTCAAATCATGTGACATATATACAGTGAACATACATCATCTTTCATAATTGCTGGAGCTCGTTTAATGCTCCATTGGGCTATTTGAAGCAGACTTGGATACATCACACAGTTGAGTGAAAAGTACTGTATGTAAGTCAGTGCACTGAATTTTGACATTTTTGTTTTAGGCAGGTGAGGGCAAACACATACCCCCTCCACAGGAGCTGTGTGGACTCATCGTGGATCTCCATGTACAACAGAAGTGTCTGAACTGTTTTAATTTGGCTGGGTTGGTCAATGAGGTGAGCTGCATGAGGCTGTGTGGTTTTGTTAATCTGGGTTTTAGGATGATTATGATATCAATACAGTACCATAATACAGTATTGAGTGCTTTTCTGTAACTGATGGTAATTGTTCCCAGATATTATCATAAGTTTGGGATTGGAAATATTACATCAAGCAACTTCACATATAATGATCTTTAGTTGTAATGAAACAGACTCTAGTAATTTAACTTAGCTGGTGAGTTTTGTAATTTAGCCAAATTTAATTAAACCTAAACTAATCAAACCAAACTTACTAATTATCACACTTAGAGAAGAAGGATTGCATTTATTTATTCATATCAAAATTTGCCAAACACTGCCAAGCTGATGGTTTCCATTCTAACCCAGTGTAGCTGTAAAAAGAAAGTGTCTTGTGCAGTCACAGGCAATAGTTCCTGGTCATAGCCAATTAGTTAACAAGTGTTGCTATGTTACAGACAAATCTTTACTTAATTTTGTTGAAAGTGAGTTAAAGACAAACATTGGACAAGGAAAGTAACACTCAAGCTATGATAATTCTTTCCTTAATTAAGTGCTGAAAACCTCTGCATGTCCAGAAATTATTTCTTGTTATAGTACTTATGTAACTATATAAGCCGTCCCCCTTGCCAGAACCCTGAGGATGTGAGGAAGTGTGTGGGGTCATACCTGCCACCCATTGTTGCCGAGTGCTCTGTTCCTCATGTTGAAAACCCAGGTGGGTGTCTACTTAGCTGAGTGATATGTTGACTGAATGAATAATTAACACAAACCAATTTACTCAGAAAGTGCGCAATTAATGGAATTACTATATTACCATCTCTTTCACCAAACAGCTAACCATCTTGACTATTTTTACAAGCTAATTTGCTACTTTAAACACCAACCAATATGGATAAGGAACAACACTGTATGAGGAGGAACCTTTAATCACTACATTTCGTTATTGCTTCTCGAGTTCCAAGGCAAAGAAACATTTGCGAAGCTTCATCAATAAATGCTCATTCTCCTGTGGTGGTGTTCCTTATCCATTCTGTCATGTTAATGTATATTTTAACTCTCCAATTAATATGTTGATTAATTATATATCGTCTGTAGGAAGAACAGGAGGGTTGAGAATGCAGCAGGGCAAGCCTCCGGTCCACCATAACCATACCAATGCCAACCTTCTGCCCAACTGTCTGGCCAGAAGAATGCGCCAAATCTCACGTTATCTGGCGGTGAGTTCTCAGGATAAAATGATGCCTGGTCTTTGCCTCCAACCCTCCCTCCTTTACCTCCGCTCTCACTCTGAGTCCTCCTTCGCCTTTCTCACCCAGCCCTGGAACTTCATCCTTCCTCTCTCCCTGGGGTTGGAGTGTTGCATACTTCATCCCATTTGATTCAGGATTCAAATTTCTGGTTAGTCAAGAAATTGGTAATGCTGGGTGGGATATGCAGGGGTGGAGCCACCTGTACATTTCACACTCATAACTCCAGTGTATAACAAAGGCTTACTATACAGTACTGTTCATTGTTCCTTGAATGTACAGTTGCAGACACATTTTACAAACACACTTGAGCAGTTACCTCATTGAGCATAGGGTTGGCTGCACCTCAGGCCACAACATCTTATCCTATCTTCTGCCTGATAAAGAGTTCCATTTCAAGTGTGTTATTCCAGCATACTGTATATACAGAGCTGTAATATAACCTACAATAAAAAAAAAGTATTCTATAAGTGATTAGCTTCATACTATCCTCTGATCTCTCTCATTTGTTTTGGCAGAAAGAGATGAAATTTGCAAAGCAAGCTGGTAATATTCTGAAGCAAGTGGTGATATCAAAGCTGGTAGATAATGGAGGTCCTACCATGCTTAGTGCTGGTGCCATGGCTGCCATTCTTGCACTACCAGATGTCAAGGTCAGTCATTTATTGGGTATATTTTATATGCTTCATGTCATCATCAGCTTACCCATTAAATACTGTATACTGATTGTAACATTTTGTAGATCTTCACAAATTCAGCAAATTTTATCACAGTACAATACACTGAAATAATGGGGTAATTTCATACACCAGTCCCTTTGGTGTACTTGTGTACTGTGTGTAGGCAGATGTATACATTGTGCTTGTGTGTGCTGGCAGAGTCTTGTGGCTGACAACACTGCTTACAAGGAGTGTCTGACCCGCTACAGTGACACCTCAAGGCATCTAGAACACCTTGAACACACTCTAGCACTGCTGCAGGATGACGTGCAAGACAGAGAAGATGAGGGCTGGACCAGTGAAAATGAAATGGAGAATGATGATGAGTGGGAGAGAGAAGAGAAAGAGGAGATGAACAGCATTGAAGAAAAGGAGATTGATATGAGGAAAAGCAAATTGTCAAAGAAGGTAAAGTAAAGAATTAATGAGGAATAGCAATCTGTCAAAATAAAAATAAAATAAAACATTATTATGGCTTATATAATGAATAGTGGAGGGCGAGCTGAGAATTTCATTGGCTTAAAGGGGGGGGGGGGGGGCTATTGTGTTCATAACCCATTTCGCTGGGTACTCTGTCTTTAGTTTCTGCATTTCTGATTCCTTTTTCTATCCCTGGTGCTAGAGCCTCCACACCCCTTAAAAGAGGGGAAGGTGATGATTAATTCAAAATACTGTATATCAGCAGTATTGTAGTGTTAACATTCATAGTGTTATTTTATTCATCTGTATTGACACCTTCCTTCACAGAGATTTTCCTTATGGATTGGCCAAGGTAGAACAGTAACAACTTCTCTACATCATATATATATATATATATATTTTACTGGGGGCCTACCTATCCATCCTTGCCCTGAGGAGAATCCTCAGATGGGATTTGTTTAGCATTACAATGTTATTTACTATTCTGTACTGTGTATTTTTGACAACAGTTTCAGAAATACCAGGAGACAAGGGCTGCTGGAAATGCATTACCCTTTGGTGGCACAAACCAACTAGCCCGTGTGTCCCTCCTTGGCACCTGTATCATTAGAGCGCTGGTGAGTGTGTCTTTCTGTTTGTGAGTGTGTATGTGATGTTTCAGGAAATGTAGCAAACGTTCTTCTGGATTTTGCCATAAATTTTTTCCATCTGGACATTTGGATTTAGAATAATAATACAGGTACCATACTGTAGTTTCCTTTCTATTTTCACTTTATAATGTTCCTAGCATTACTTTAGAACTACAGTATTGTATAATATTTGTGTACTGTTGCTTATTTTGTGCAATTAATACTCTGTGAAAGCTTTTTCCAATTGCAGTGGTTACAAGGGTACAATTAAAGAGCAGGAAATGGGTACTGATGAGTGAGGTGTCTTGTCACCCATTCACTCTAAACAAATTCAGTAGCCAGAGCATATTGAACATAACTTGAGAGAACATTTGCTACCACATTTAGAATTAAGAGAGTACTGTACTGTAATGGAAATTCTCTATTAGCGGTTATGGACATTTTATCTGACAAACTTTATATCAACAAGATAAGAGTAGGTTAGTAGACAATTTCTAGATATATTTGTAAAAAAAACCTCTTGAGACGATTCAGTATTGTCAAAATACTGTTTCTATTTGTCAGTAATAAGGTTTAGTACCCGATGAAGAGTATTGTTTATTATAGTGGTATCCTAGAGTGTAGTCATATTGTTAATTTTCTTTCATCTGATAATGATAACTATGATTAAATTTTTCAATGTTCTCATTCAGGATGATGGTGGACAGGTTGCAGAACTTTTGGACATTGTCCTTGAAAATACTTTCTTCTTCCCTATTCCTCAGTGGGTGAGTAACAAATGAACTTATATACTCAACAGGGATACTGCACAGCATAGATACACTGGTTAGCACAAGTAGCCTGGATGCCTCCGAGTAGTAGATACAGTACAGTACTTACTAAACAGTACATTAATAGTATAGTAAAAGTCTGTTAATCCCAGCTTAACTGTGGTTCATTTTTGGTCATGGATTATAAATCATGTGTCAATAATGAAGGATGGCAACAGGTCTATACATCTGACATGCTCAATTCCACTATCGTTATATGTTAAGTGAAGCATCAATAAACTCCCATCCTCAGTTCAGTATATGATGCAAATTTAATACTTCATATTTGTTTCTGATCTTCTTACTGTATTTCGTTTGGTTCAGGATAATGATTAAATGAATACTGATTATAGTAATAATACAGTACAGTAGTCTGGTGACTTGTGTGTTAGTAGAACACATCCTGTAATGACTATATTATGATGTGTATTTTCTTTGCAGTGGGTTGAGCCGCTCCTGAGAGTTGCCAAGGACCTGAATGTTAATACAGTTTAATCTCTTAAAGCAACAAGCCATCATCACTATAAGGAATATACCAGGTGCAGAACCTTCCATTTTCAAATTTAGTTTTGTGACCATTTATTTTAAAGACCCTTATACATAGTCAGGAGGCAGAAACTTTTGTTATTACAGTACTGGACACCATAACCAAGACCTTCAGCAACACAACATAGTCAGAGTTAACTTAGGTCTTAAAATGACAACCACACAAAATCTTACTACAGTATACCTGTACTGTAAACCTAAACCATGAGCAAATAAATGAAAACAAAGCTGGTATGGGGACTTTTACTGGGTTTATATGACTACCATTCTATTACTTTCAAATGTTTTCTATGATATTACAACTTTATTATTATTACTTTAGTGGTCATAACCTACTATAAGTATTATATTTTTTATGATAATGGGTCACTTTAATTGAAGATGGTTATTATTAAATTACGGTTGGAAGGCTGTTCCATCGAATGTACGAGTATGGTAGGCCATACACTTGCAGTGTGGGGGCAGCCAACAGGTAACCAACATGAGAAGGCCAACTGTAATTGACTGGTACTGACAACGTATACGCAATTTACAGTATGTCAACACACAAGACCACCAAAGTGTCATATAGGAAAGTAAAATATAGTTATACAATCATGTACTGTACTACATTGCCTTCTATTTCTTTTACTATTTCAGCCAGGAATTCATGATTTAATGCTAAAATTTTGAATACCCTGTAAAAGTCAATTATTATTTCATGTAACTAATGCCCCATGTGTGCAACATAGTATTGAATGATAATCAAGGATAAATACCATAACATAATTTCTGTATCAGTTTATCCTGTACTGTCTGTGATAACTGTGATTTTAGTTAATCATAACTTGTGGCTGGAAATGGATTATAACATACCATTGTAATGTACAGCCGTGGCTGATAGTGCTTGACCAGGGTCCAAGGAGTGTTGGTGAGTAATTGAACAGAGTACGAAAAAGTGAGTCTTCTAAACCTCTCTCAACGTTGAGAATGGTTTGGAAAATTCACTTGTTCGAACTCTGTTCAGTTACTCTCCAACACTCCTTGGACCCTGGTCAAGCACTATCAGCCACGGCTGTACTTTATATATGCATCAGAGACATGGACATGGAGTAAGGCTCATCAGTCTAGAATAGGTGCTGTGGAAATGAGTTACTTGAGAGGAGCATGTGGGGTGTCTAGGTGGGATGGAGAAAGAAATGAAAGTGTGTACGAGAGATGTGGTATGAGTGAGAAGGCAATTGGTATTGAGTGTGGAGTGGTTGAGAGAGTGAAGCACAATACTGTACATTGAGATGGTTTGGACATGTAGAGAGAATGCAAGGCAAGGAGTTTGTAAAGAAGGTGTATGGAAGTGAAGTTGTTGTTGTTGATGTTCTCCCGGGGCAGAATGGTTGTGGGACGTGGTGTGAGAGGCAGACCGCCAGTTAGATGGCAGAACAGAGTGGAAGAGTATGTAAAGGAGAGAAACGTAAGGGGCAGGAGGGACTTGACCAAGTAAAGGAGGGTGTTGGAACAGGGAAAACTGGAGACACTTCTGCCGTGGCCACTCCTTGGAGGGAGTTCCCGGAGGGAACGAGGCATCAGAGCTAATTAGATAGATAAAAAAAAGCACTATAATAATAGTATGCATGACCCAACAGACTTGAGCCTTAAACGTTTTGTTTCATTCCACTTTAAAGATATATCATGGAGACACAAATTAGCTTTCTATGACTTACCAGATACCCATTTGGCTATCCGGATCTTTCTGCTCCAGTGTTAACTTGACCGTTCATGGTCTCCTTTCCTTAAGGATAAATATAGGGAGGGACTTACAGTAGTTGAGGATACAAGAAGGGGGGGGGGGGGGGGGGCAGCTAAGTAATTGAGAATACAATGGAATGAACAAGTTTCCTCCAACATGTTTATCACAGCTTAAGAGTGACACTCCTGAATATTCATATGTACCAAGGATAGGTTTAAATAAATTTGTATTTAGCAAAAAATACAAAATTGATGGTTTCCATGATAGTCTAGATATTCCGAAGTAATTTCCAGTGCTCATATTCCAGCATTTAGACACTATCCATATATGATAATTTTTCTATAAAGTATTCCCTGGTAATTAGACTTCTAATTAATTACTTTTGTACTGTGTGGGTCAGGGCTGACCTGGCTTCTGCAACAAGCTTAATAAAGCATATGTGCAGTGTCACAACATTAACAGCACAATAAAACCAGTAAACAGTACGAAGAAAGGGTGATCATGAGTCCGCATCATATTTATTTTTTTATAATCTATAATAATCCATCAATCAGATAACCTCTTTTACTGTGGGCTAGCCATTCTCCACAAGGGTGAGAGCCCAGATGGACTTTGGGGACCATATGCAGTCTTGCATCCACATTGCAGTGCATTTGGTAAAAACACAGCTAATATAACTACAGTACAGTAATTACTTCTATTTATATGTAGGTAGCTGAGGCTGGCCTGATACCCCAAATGTAGGAGACAGAAAAAAATGTATCCAGTACCTAAGGTCTGAGAGAGAAAAATAGAGGCATGTCTACAAATCTTCTAATACCATAGCAGTACTACCTGCAAGAACATGGTCGTCTACCCCTACTACCAGGAATGCAATGCTAGAAAAATTATAATGGACACTACAGTATTGTCAAAAATTAACTAATTTTCTTAAAACATTTAAATACAATATTAACATTTATATATTGTTTCAAGGTGGTGGTAGGGGCTATGCACCCTGCACAGTTAGGTATTACTGCCAAGTTGTTGGGAGATTAAAAAAATAGCCTGGATTATTTTTTCCCAGAACTTCATTGTAGGTTAAATTCCTGTTTCCTAGAATTTGGGTGATCAAGCCAGACCCAGCTACATAGCATATGCATCCACAACCATACCACCTATGACTAACCCCAAAATACTTTCATCTTAACACATTACAGTACAGTATGCCAGACAACTGGCATACCTTCTGCCCAGGGGGCCTGACTTTATTCTCTGTGAATATTAGCCATCCTCCACAGGACTAGAATAAAGATTGTTATAGGATCTGGTAATTTTTTAGTAGATTTGATGAGATCTGCCCACATGGATTAAAAACCCACTTGAGGTGTACTGCAACTGGAGGCTCTTTTCTTATTTTTTTTCACTGCTGTGTGGACCACCAGCACACAAGGGGTGCATTTCCCTTTGCATGCAGCAGTGTAAACTCCCTTCCCCTTATGGTCCCTTCAGGGTTGGTCTCATGGAAGGTGTGGCCCCACTTGTAGCACTAGCTGTGGGATCAAAGACCTTCCCTCCCCTCCCAATCTCCCTGGTCCCAAATAGGGCCAGCCCCTCCTTTATTTTAATTTGTTTTTTTCACTGCGACCAAAACGTACCGGGGGTCTGTGGGGCAGGAGGCCATTTTGCCCCGGGAGAACATCAACAACTGGCATACCGAATGTATATCCTGTATGTGTCATAGAAGGTGACTAAATGGGTTGGTACCAGAACAGCAAATCCCACTGTAGATATTTTAGCTTCAACTAAAATGGTTTAATTCTTCCAATCATCCTCAGATAGGGAATTGGAGTAGAGGAAGTTATCCAATATCTAACCTGGAGAATGTGATCCAGACTTAAAACAAAAAAAACTTATTATGATAACACAATGTTTAGTGGAAATGAATGACTCCAATAGTCTTGATAATAAAAGAGTATAATTGGGAGTGACATTACAATATAGATGTATAGACCATACATGGTATGAAAAAAAAAAATGGTTGTATTACTTAAGTCCTGTATTCCACTTGTGGCTTCTCCAATTTTTATTTTTCTCCTCCAGGTGGTGGTGGTGGAAGTGGTGGCCGTGGTGGGGGTGGAGGAGGAGCCATGCCTGGTGGAGGTGGACCACCAGGACCACCTGGTACTCCTGGAGGTGGTGGTCTCATGCCTTTTGGTGGAGGTCCTGGGGGTGGTGGACCGCCAGGGCCTGATGGTGGAGGTCCTGGAGGGAGAGGTGGACCACCACCACGCATGTGCTGTCCCATATGTCCAGGCATGGGTGGTGGTCCAGGAGGGCCTCTTGGGGGGTAAGGTGGTCGGCCAAATGGTGGCCTTCCTGGAGGGCCGCCTGGAGGTGGAGGTCTCCAGCCAGGTGGTGGCCTCATCCCCGGTGGTGGAGGCATGCCAGGTGGCCCAGGCCGTGGTGGGGGCATACCTGGAGGTGGGGGCATGCCTGGTCCACCCTGCCAAGGTGGAGGGGGCATGCCGGGTCTTGGTGGATAGTGTCCATAGTGTCCTTGCTGGTTTGATTGAGGGTTCTGTGGCCCACCAGGAGGGCCAGGTGGACCGGATGGACCAGAGGGTGGGAGGGGTGGCTGGCCAGGAAGGGGAGGCTTGGAGGGTGGAGGAGGGATAGGTGGGAGGGGTGGGGCTGAGCCTGGGGGTGGTGGCACTGAAGTGGAGGGTGGAGCATTAGGTAATGGTGGCATAGAGGATGTAGTACCTGGTGGAGGTGGAACAGGGGGTGGGGGCGGCACTAACATGCCCGGGGGAGGAACAGACATGCCTGGGGGTGCATTTGGTATAATCCCAGATGTTGGAGGTGGGGGAGGAGCAGGGGGAGGGGGAGCTGACTGGGTGGGAGGAGGTGGAGCATCAGCAAAGAGCTGGTGAGGTTTGTCAGCCTGTGAGAGAGGGTTCTGTGCAGCTAGGAGACGCTCAGCAGCGGTGCCATGACGCTCTCCTTTGCTGTCTTTCTTGAAAGCATAGGATATGGTAATAGAGCGATTGCACAGGTACTGCCCATTCATGGCTTCAATAGCAGCATCAGAAGCTTCAAATGAGGCAAAGTTGATGAATGCATAGCCCTTGGAGTTTCCTGTGTCAGGGTCTCTCATGATCTGGAATGATGTTACAAAATTATGCTTTAGTCAAAATGAATGGTGGCATTATACTTTACAAATAAATGTATACTAAAATGAAAGCATACCATATTGAATATATATTTGATAATCAATACCTCTACAAGATTACTATTCCTTCACAGAAAATCATACATATTTAGGCTACTTGAGTTTCTTAAATAAATTTGGATAGACCATTAGTTACAATCTTTTAATTACACCTTTTTCCTACTTCAATATGGGGTTGATGCGGCCAATATGATTTTGGCAAATGGTTTTATGGACACAAACTCTCCCAATTTTTAGGAAAGATACTATTACCTCAATTAGCAGTAATGAATATTTGCACTACCCACTGAGTAAAGTGAAAATCAGAGGTCTGTGTGGAAAGGGCTGTTAACACTATCCATACTGGTACATTTTCACTAGTGCTTAGATCAGATGTATGTTTGGGCAGGGCCTTCACAACTCACACATATTAACTACTCTTCATATGGGCAATGGGTGTGAAGTGAAAGCCCATCCTTCCACACCCCACTTGTAGGACAAACCCCAGGACCTCTCAGTTTGAAAAGCAAACTAGGAATCCCAGTAGAGACCACTGACCTTAGGTGTCTGAAGAATGACACCAAAGGCAGAGAAAGTATCATACAGCAACTTTTCATCCACTTCAGGATCCAGGTTTCCAATGAAGATGTTGGCACCCACATCCAAGTTCTTCTGGTGAGCAGAGGCTTTGTTCACACGTATAGGTTTTCCAAACAGCTGGAAGTGACAGTGTTTGAATTAGGAAAGGACTGCCAGATAAATAAAAAAAATTCTGCATCAAGAATTTTTCCTGTTATATGCAAATGGATAATATGATAACCTACTGTAATATTAATCATAGTAAAAGTTAAATGTGGTGAAGAGCAAAGTTATGGTCTTTGAAAGGGGTCCAGCCACAGGCAGTGAGGCGAGGTTGAATGTTCAGGTTATGGAGAATGTCAGCTCATATAAGTATTTGGGCAGTGTGACGTGTAAAGATGGGAGTTTAGATGATGAGGTGCGGGAGAGGGTACAACAGGGGAAGAGGATTGTAAGAATGCTGAAAGCATTGACAAGGAATAGGGTGATGAGTATGGAAGTGAAGAACACTTTACATGATATTGTGGTAATCCCAACACTGACATACAGGAGCGAAGCATGAACGATGATGGAGAGATATACGGTAAATCAAAAGTTAGATCGAGTAATGAAGAAGTATGTTCGTATGTGATATGGTGTGATTGTGGACGTGCTGGAGTGTGAAAAGGAACACCTTGAGGTGGTTTGGTCATGTGGAAAGTATGGGAAGCAAGAGGTTGGTTATGTGTGTGCGAGAGTGAGGTGGAGGGACGGAGGGGAAGAGGCAGAGTGAGAGTGGCGTTGGATTGGAGGAGGGATGCCAGTTAAAGGGGTACAGAGGTGCGTGTAGGTAATTCATTTGCTGCCACCCTATTCGGGGTCTGAGGTGTCTGGCAATAGATAGATAGATAAATAGATAGATATTTTATATCTATCACCAGAATTTCTTCCCTTCATTTATATTGTATGAATATGTTTATCATACTGTACTATCATACAGAAAACTATCCTTAATAAAATTAAATGCACCCTTTAGATTCAATTGGCGAAGTAATATGGAAAATATTGTCTGAGGGTAATACCGAAACTGCTTGATTTGTACTCCACTTTATGAAACTCAGCGTTCACGAGAGTAAGGATATTTTTCTGTATCACAGTACATTATCATACCTTTATCATGTTCATAATTTTGATGGCATAATCTGCATCCTCCTCTCCCATGAACTCGACAAAGCCATAACCCTGGTGCTGCTGAGTGACACGGTCCTTGGGCATGTGTACATTGACCACTGGACCGGCCTGTACAAACAGTTCCCACAACAGGCCCTCAGACACCTTGTCATCCAGGCCACCCACATATATGGTGGCATCTGAAAAAAGGATTGAAATATTAACAGACCAGCCAATTGTCTAACTAGAGACTCTAGACTCGAGAGTAATCAAACATGTAAACGTTAGTTCATATTTTACACAAGACCGTCATGAAGGTTTCAGTTGTCGGTTGCATCTGGTTTCGTCACAGTATAAAACTATGTACAGTATATATTACGGGTATTAATTACACAAGTACTCCGTTCTTGGCTAGGGCCGCATAGTGCTACCACATCCGGTTAGGTCCCAGGAATTTGCCCTGGTCACTTCATGATAGTTTATACCGGTTATATTCCGGTAGTCTGCTGTGGTCTAACTAGGTTACGTTAGGTTAGGTCAGACTAATTTCCAAATTATGTTTGTAAAACGGGGAATCTCCGAGAGAAACTCCATAGATGAAAAGTGGGTAAATTTACAGTAAACCTGGGTTCAGTAAAACGTATATATTATTATGTTTTACCACTAATTACGACCATTCTAAGACTATTTTCTTCAATGGTGTTTCTCTCGGAAATGCCCCGTTTTCATACCCCATACAAACTTGGGGGAGAGCCTGGGAATCCGGGGTTTTGGATGGGAGAAAACACGCTGTACACTATGGCGTTGCCTTTATAATATGTAATTGTCTTAAATAAACACTTGAAACCGGAAATAAAAGCGAAATAACAAAGTTTTCGAGACCGATACAATAAAATACAATTATAGCCCAAACAGCAGCGTTACAACACGTGTTGGCTTGGGTTGGGCTAGATATTCAAATCAAATGGTTATTTTGGGAATTAGTATTACCTAACCTGACCTAACCTAACCTAAACCACGACAGACTACCGGGACCTAACCTGGGCTAACTACCGGGCCTAACCTGGGCATAAAACCGGTATAACAAATAGAAGTAGTTAGCGGGTAAATATCCAGGAACGTAGATGGATACAGGACGCTCAAACACAGTATTCCCAAAACAAAATATAGCCAATACAGCCCAAGCTCTTCCCCAAGTTTGTATGGGGTAAGAAAACGGGGGCATATCTCGAAAACGAGTCATTTCTAAGAGAAACAAAGTTAAGTGTATTATAAAGGCAACACCATAGTGTACAGCGTGTTTTCTCCCACCCAAAACCCCGGATTCCCAGGCTCTCCCCCAAGTTTGTATGGGGTATGAAAACTGGGCATATCTCGAAAACGGGGCATTTCCGAGAGAAACACCATTGAAGAAAATAGTCTTAGAATGGTCCTAATTAGTGGAAAAACATACTAATATATACGTTTTACTGAACCCAGGTTTACTGTAAAAATACCGAAGTGTCTTAGTATAGTCCAAAATAATGGATAATGATACTAAAATACACAATATAGTGAACGAAGTATTTCTGTAAATTTACCACTTGCAATATGTATCAATTGAGGCTTAATGGTTTGATATAATGAACCAGCAGGTCTTTAATTATAAACTACGAACTCACCTTGGTTACGCTCTGCAATTGGTCCCGCAGCCATTCTTGTGAGAAGTTATATTACCAGTATTAGTTAGTTAACCATCATCATTCATAACCCGGCCAGGCACAGGCGGACGCGGACTCAATATTACCTTAAAAACTGGGGTTGAAAATACCTTAGATGGTGATATATTATTACCTTAGATAGTTAACGAGGTGACCATATGAACATATATTAAACCCTTAGCACACTATATAATATATTTTTGTTATTTTACTTGTATTTGATAGAAATTAAAGGTATGATCGATATGAAAGCATAATTTTATTTACAACGACCCAAGAATTAACGGAAGATTCATAAAAATTACCTTAGATGATCAAAACTTTACCTTAAATAACCCCAAATTACGCTAATCTTGGGTAATTATCTTATAATTGAGAACGTTGCAGGCTATGCTGGCCATTGTAAACAAACGTTCAGAACAGAGACGTTGGTTCTTTTTTTTAAGGCGTCTTCTATTTATGCCATATCAACCCTGGTCAGGCAACCAGGTTGCTCGAATCGTCGATTTGTCCTGTTCTATTTACACCAGTCAACCCGGTTCACCCCAACCCAGCAACTAACGAAGCAACCCAGTGCAATAGCAGGGTTACGTGGTGGTATCTGGCAACTTTTACAGGTTGCTCACAGCTGACGCGCCAAATGTGTAATAGTAAATTATTAGTGTAATAATGTAATTAGTGTAATAGTAAATTATTTATTTATTAAAACACAACCACTGAAAAAAATAACCTTTCGTTCATCATGGTATAATAATTTTGATGAAGCAGTGCAGTCCTAAATTTATTAAAAGTTAACTAATCCGAAAACAAAATGTCCAAAGCTAGATTGATTGATTGAGCACGTGTTTTTTTTTTGTTTGTTTTTTTATCAAACTATTATGAAATGAATTACAAAGAGACTTCACCTATACTTTTTTCACATAATTAGAGCTGTAACTTGTTGATGTTGATTTCACTTGATTCAACAACAAAAAGCGGAGTTTCATAAAAAAAAATAGTGCTTTCAGTGCGCAAAAGTTTTGGCAGCCTGCAGCTGGCAGGTCGTCGAAAAAAAAAAGTGATATATTTTAAAGTGCTGTGTTCAAGTGTGTTGTATATGCTGTGAGAAAGTGACCATTAGGGGGTGTGGGAGGAGTAGGGGACAGGCTTGGGGGGGGTGAATAGGGGAGGGGGATAGAAATCATGTAACCTATTCCTGCACCCCCCAAACCCCCCCCCCCCCACATGCCTGTCCCCTACTCCTGTACCCCCCTGTAACAAACCTTTTCGGGGTTTATCAACAATTATTTATTTTCTATGGGTATCTACGATATATATGCATTATAATTCCCACGTACTCACCTTCTCTCACGAGTTAGCTAGGTTTAAAGAAAGAACTCTCTTTCCTTTATGTTTATTATTTGGTCAAAGGTCAAAGATCAAAGGTGTCTTTCTTCCACAGGTTACAACTTGTATATGTATTTTATAGTTAACCTGGAAAGTAACTAGGAACTTTACATAACTTCCTAATTCTTACATTATAAATAAAGTAGTGACATCTTCTATCCAATAGTAAAGATGTCACTAAACATAATGACAATAGTAAGGATGTGTAGCAGAGATAATCATCTCCCACTTCATAGTGAAGATGTTGAGATGTGTATTGGTTAGTTTTACCAACACATCTCCCGCACCAGTGAGTGGTGGGTAGTTAAGATGTGTGTTGGGTAGTTAAGATGTGTTAGTTTGTCTGTTTACACCAACACATCTGCCGCACCAGTGTGTGGTGGGTAGTTAAGATGTGTGGTGGGTAGTTGAGATGTCACACCATAGTGAAGATAATCATCTTCCACTGAATCGTGAAGATGTTAACGTTTACCTCAACTGAATATAAAGGACGATGTGACATAATATGGGTAGTGAAGATGTCATTTTCCACTTATCTCTGCTTCACATTGACTAATATGTCACGAGTCAAAAATTGACTCGTGACACCCCCCCCCCCCCCCCAGAAAAAAAAAGACCCCAAGCCTGTCCCCCTATTCCCGCACCCCCTTAATTAACGGGTAAGTAGTAGGACCATAATAACTGTATATATCCAAAACATCAACATCAAAACATGGCTGCTCCCCAGGCCCAGGACGAACAATAAAGCCGACTGCTCTCAATAGTTTATTGAGTTAGCGTGAACTGTAACATAGTTTACAACATCACTGAACAGAACAATAACTAGTTGCACAATAAACATACAAGTAACTAGCAACAAGGAAATCTTGGCACTAAATCAACAATAGAGAATCAAGAAATATTTCATTCTTCATCCATCACCATACACTAATCCGCTAAATTGCATAAAGATGGCAGAGGTTCACTAAACACACCTTCTATTGCTGTATCTGGGGCCGCAAATGGGAACGACCAAGGGGCCACAAGCAACCAAGGGGCCACTGCAACAGATCGTATTTCTCTTGAACTATAAACGATACCATCTGAGCTATAAATCATATATATAGAAGATAAACTTAGATAAACCATTTATAACTATTAACAAAACATTAAATACTTACAAACAGCGCCCGGTAACAAAATTAATGTATCTGCTCTCCCTTCACCACCCTTCCGTTCTGTCTGCTTCACACACACTGCCTGTGCGAGCACCTCACACCCAACAAGCCAGGTCTGTCGACTCGTGATTGGTCGAGACAAGTGACGTCAGTACTAACAGAGGGATCATAATCTATCTGGCTTACCCAGAGATACCATACACAAATTTAAAAGACAAATAAGCTCTAATATCACAATTGACATTCAATTCATAGCAGCTACAGTAATTATAATGCTTATAAGTAGTCTTGGACTAATACATTAACATGACGTAGCGCCACAATGAAGCACCATAACAACCGAACTACCTAGCAAGTAACCACAGAATTATACAATAACAACCACCTTATACATAACAATCAATAGCAAGTAATCACAGAATTATACAGTAACAACCACCTTATACATAACAATCAATAGCAAGTAATCACAGAATTATACAACACATGGGAAAATTCAATAACATAGCATATGAATCATAACTTAAATTAGTTTGTACCTTCAACCCTTTCACAATATCACTACTGACTCCAGTCACATGGCTCCCCTATAATTATATTTTATAATTATACATGCAAATACAGAGGTCGAAGGTTCCTCGGTGGGGAACGAACTCAACGCTCTTATTTACTCAGTAATTTCACCAACTTCTGAACAGGGCGCTTTAAAACTGATCTGTCCGCCAACTGTACATTAACAGTACGTACCAGACCATCTAGAGATGGGTAAACATCGACTATTCGTCCTAACTTCCAATATGACCTATGGCACTGATCATCAATCAGTAAAACTACATCACCTATTACAAGATTCTTTCTAGGAGTGTTCCACTTAACTCTAAATTGATGTTGCTGTACAATTTCCTTCCTCCACCGTGACCAGAACAAGTCTATCATGTAGTGGACACGACGCCACTGTTTGGTTGCGTACAAATTAGGTTGATCTGCACTCTCTGTGGGAATAGTCCTAGGAATTATTTTTGACTTCATGGTAATTAAGTGATTAGGGGTTAGAGGTTCAAGTGACTGAGGGTCGGCAATACTGTCAATGTTGAGCGGTCTGCTATTTATCACAGATGTAGCTTCAGACAACACGGTCATAAGACCCTCATCATCAAGGCGTTGTGAGTGTTCATCTAAAATTCCCTCAATGACACGCCTAGCTACTCCAATCATTCGCTCCCAAACACCTCCCCTATGACTACCGGTTGGAGGGTTGAAAATCACATCACATCCCATTTTTAACAACTCACTCTTTGCCCCAGTAAAGTTCGTGCCTTGATCACATCTAATCCTTCTCACTGAACCTCGAAGAGCAACGAACCTTTTAAATGCGTTGATGAAACTATCTGTGGACAGTGAGTGAACGACCTCAATGTGAACAGCTCTGCTCACCAAACATGTGAACATGACACCATATCTTTTACATTGCCTACGTCCTGATTTCACAGTGAATGGACCAAACAAGTCACACCCTGAAAACCAAAATGGACTGTATGGAGTTAATCTGTCTTCTGGCAGATCCGCCATTTTCTGCTCGACGGGCTTACCACGCAGACGACAGCAAGTGACACAAGTGCGAATCAGCTTCTTAACCACCTTTTGCAATGACAAGATCCAAAAACCATTGCTACGCACTTCGGAGCAAGTCATTCCTCTCCCTTGATGATGTGTTAGTTCATGGAAATGTTGAATAATCAACCATGACAGCTCATGATCACCGGGCAAAATTAAGGGATGTTTCACTTCATCAGACAGACCAGAACCACGGATTCTTCCACCAATCCTAATCAACTTATCCTCATCCAGGAATGAATCTAGTTTAGCCAACTGACTACTACGAGAGACTACCTTTTGTTGTGACAGGTCTTTAAATTCCCTCGCAAAACATGATCCTTGAACAAGTTTGACTATTTTACGTTTAGCTCTCTCTAGTTCTTCAACCTTTAAACTTCCTTCTCCCTTTAAACCCCTGCAGTTATTGACAAACCTCAAAACCCAGGCCCATACCTTTACGGTGCTGTA
This sequence comes from Petrolisthes manimaculis, assembly GCA_034508575.1. Lineage (NCBI taxonomy): Eukaryota > Metazoa > Arthropoda > Malacostraca > Decapoda > Porcellanidae > Petrolisthes > Petrolisthes manimaculis. The sequence goes on along the minus strand of JAWZYT010003576.1, from coordinate 25,448 downwards.
CCAGGATCGAAAAGTGCGCACGGGCATAACTTCTTGAGGTTCATCCCCTTGACTACTGAAACACTTTACTTCATTGTCATCAGGAGAGATGTCTACTCTGGTCTGCTCAAACTTTAGATCAGGGTTCCTGAGAAATTCAGGACCTTGCAACCAACGCTCTGACAAAACTGCACGAGATCCGTCATCTGCAGGATTATCGGTACTGTCAACATGAGACCACTGGTTGGGGAGAGATCCATCGTGGATTTTTTGCACTCGGTTGGCAACGAAAACCTTGAACCTAGTATGAACATTCTGAATATACCCCAACACAACCGTACTGTCAGTATAGAAAAACTCTTTACAAGATAGTGGCACCTCCCTACGCAGCTTTGTTGCGATCTCTACACTCAATACGGCAGCGACTAGCTCTAGACGAGGTATACTCAAAATAGGTTTAAGTGGAGTGACTCTACACTTTCCAAACATAAAAGCAACATGAACAATTCCATTCTCATCGTGGAACCTTAGATATGAGCATGCGCCATATCCTGTGCTACTGGCATCTGCAAAGTGATGCATTTCTGGGGAAAACATTGCCTTGCTTAAACAAATACATCTTGGAATGACTACTTCCCTGATCTCATTACACTTACTGCACCACTTTTTAAACCTCTTCAATAATTCACCTGATAACAAGTCATCCCATTGAAGTTTATCCTTACACATTTCGTGCAACAGCAACTTTGCCTCGTGTACAAGTGGAGATATGACGCCCAGAGGATCATAGATCTTAGCAAGAATGGAAAGTAAACCTCTACGAGTCATTTCGTCTTTGCCATTACTGAAATTCAATGGGAAATGAAAAGTGTCAGTCTCAACGTTCCACTGTAACCCTAATGTTTTATGAAATTTATCTTCTTTAACTGATGCTTGATCCTCTGTACGTACACAATCCAACACTTCCTTTGAATTTGACATTACCTTGTGGCACTTACAACCGCCTTCATCTAGGAGACTCTGCGTTTCAGCGATCAAGGTGCGAGCAGCACTTACTGACGACACTGATGTGACACCGTCGTCAACGTAAAAATCCCTACAAACAAATGTTGACGCTTCCTCAGAGTACTTGGACCCATGATCTAAAGCAATCTTTCGCAAAGCGTATGTTGCTACCCCTGGGGAAGATGCAGCTCCAAACAAATGGACGCACATTCTATGATCAACAGGTTCTAAGTGATAATTCCCATTTTCCCACCACAAGTATCTCAACAGGTCTCTGTCACCTGGATTAACATAAAATTGGTAGTACATCTTGCTTATGTCACAAGTTATAGCTATGAGCTTAAGACGAAATCTGAACAGAATCCCCAACAATAAATTCAAGAGATTGGGACCCTGTAGCAGTCTGTCATTCAGACTTACACCTTTGAACTCGGAACTACAATCGAAGACTACTCTCAATTTACCCGGCTGTAGTACACTGTGGTGGGGAATAAACCAAGTTCGACCGTCTGGTGAACTTTCATCTGTTGGTACTATTTCTGAGAAACCACGGTCAAGCATTTCACTCATTACCTCTGAATACCTCTTATGGTACGAAGGGTCTCTTAAATTTGGCCTTTAAACCCATCAATCTCCCATGTGCCAGGGCTCTATTAGAAGGGAATGGAGTCTCATGTTTTAAAGGTAAAGGGACCTCATAATGTCCATCCTCTCTCTGGTGCATTTTATCTGACATTATCTCCATAAACTTCACATCCTCAACACTATACTTATCATCCATTCCATGCCTAATCATACTATTATCTTCATCCAGATCTAACATTACCTCACGACACTCTGTCTTAAAAGCAATGCAGCCCTGCACCACATGTGTAGCACCCAAATCATCCATCTCATTGACGTCTGCCTCATCACAAGTTGCACCCACAACACACCAACCTACACTGGTCTTCCAACCAAAAGGTTCATATTCACCTCCGGTCGCAATTTCTAAAGGTCTCATAACCTGTGGACAGTGGTATCCAATCAGTATGCCGATAGGCGCGTTATCATAATACGGAGGTAGATCAATATGAGAAAGATGTGACCATTTCTTTAAAACTTCAGTGGTAACAGTACTGTCTCTTCTACAAGGAATAGAGTCTCGCATGTAACATGAAGAAATGTGAATATATGGACCATCGGTTACGCTCTTCACTTCAAAGCCATCTATTGCTAAAGTACCCACATTCTTGCGTCCATTCATAGTGGTCAGGCCAAGGGTAGTACGACGACCAGTTACGTTAAGCATTTGAACAACTTCGTTAGTCACAAAATTAGTATTAGATTGAGTATCTAAAGCAGCATATACTAAAATTTCCTTCCCACTAGATGAGTGACGTAACATAACAGGCAGCACCATAGTTGTTGAACGATTACTGGTTTTAAAGCTGGAAATCAAATCTGTAGCAAGGTTGACATTCTCTGAGGTGGCAGTTACGTTAGATGTATGCTGTAAACTGAAATCGTGCATCAACGTTGGGTGTCTCTTGGAACAAACAGCGCACACATGCCTATTTCTACATTCTTTACTATGATGTCCAACAGCCAGACAAGCAAAACACATTTTCTTATTCCTAATTACCTGTCTTCTATCCTCCAATGACATAGCACTGAATGTAGAACACTTGCTCACTTTGTGTCCCTCACTACACACAGGGCAACCCTTATCACTAGATTGAGACTCTTGGACCTGCCTTGTAGGTGTCCCTGACTGAATGACATGTGTTTGACCTTGAACACGTGAGTCAACCTTAGGCAAAGTTGTTTTCTTTACACTAGAGTAGCCTGCCCACAAAGCATGGTTAGCAACTGTAGCCTTTTCCTTGATAAAACCAGCAAACTCGTCAAAGTCAGGCATAACAACACTCTCCACCACCTTCTCTATCCATTTATTAACCAACCAAGCAGGTAGCTTGTTCAAGATCTTCTTATTTTCAAACTCGTCACTCAAAATATCCAATGCCTTATAAGATTTCTTGGCAACGCAAATTTGAGCAAGAAAGTCTGAAAACCGTTGTAATGCCTTGCTATCATGATCCCATATTCTAGGCCAATTCTCCAACTTCCTACGGAATGCTGAAGCCACCAAACTTGTAGTTCCAAACCTATCCTCTAGTATTTTATGTGCAGCATCATAGGAGGACTTATCGGGACAAAGAAACAACGCTTCTATGGCACTCTGAGCTTCCCCCGATGTGTATTGCTTAAGATAAAACATCTTTTCATCATATCCAATATTGTGTTTCCCAACTAGTGTATTGAAAGACGCCTTCCACATTGGATAAGTCTCAGGTTTCCCACTAAAGACATCGGGTTGTGGCACTGGAGGTAACTTAACATATGACACACTACTGGGAGGTTGACTAGGTAAGGTATGTGGTGAATGAGGTGGGTTAGGTGGTGTACTGTCCTTGGATCCACTCTTAATATAATCACGTACACCTTGCAATCCATTTATGTAACTGCACTCAACGTCACTAAAGTACTTCTCACTGGCCACTATATCAGCCTCATCTTGAAGTCTTGTACTATATGCATCATGTGCTTGCATGAAATCATGGAAAACCGCTTTAATAGAATCAAATTTATCAACAACATCACTGTAAGCATCCTCTATCACAAGTCTTCTAAGTTCATTAACCCTTTTTGTTACTCTTGTTTTCTCCACTGTTCTAACCTTACGGAGATCTTCTACTGACGCCATGGTGTCACAGTAACAGTCAACAAACACTGTCTACTTACAATAACTGTCGAACCATGTGAAGCCCGTAGAGATCCTCGGAAGCAAGCATCTCACACTTGACTACGAAGTACAGAGGTGCGAAGACTCTGGGTGAGTGAAGTAGAGGGTGAGTGTGTGTGCGTGGCAGAGGTGGGGATGGTCGAACAAGTGAGGGGTCGTGGTGCAAGGTCACAAGTCGGTGTCGGTAGCTGGGCTGTCACTGCTGGACGTCCGCTGCTAGAAGTTCACTGTGGCTGCTCCCCAGGCCCAGGACGAACAATAAAGCCGACTGCTCTCAATAGTTTATTGGCCGTCCACAAACATGCCTCCAAAGAGTAGAAAAGTGGCTGTGATGGGATATAGGAGTGTGGGAAAATCATCTCTGTGCATCCAGTTTGTGGACGGCCAATTTGTGGACAGTTATGACCCAACCATTGAGAACACTTTCACCAAGAAGCTTAAAGTGCGTGGACAGGAGTATGGCCTAGAGTTGGTGGACATGGCGGGACAAGATGAGTACAGCATTTTCCCTGCCCAATATTCCATGGACATTCATGGATATGTCCTTGTTTACTCCATCACCTCTGAAAAGTCCTTTGAAGTGGCCCAGGTCATATGATAAGATCCTAGACATGATGGGCAAAGTTACAGTGCCGGTGGTGCTTGTGTAGGTTTAACCTACTATATTGTTGTTGGTCAATAAGTAAGTAAAGTCTGTATTTTCAGGTATTATATTAAGTCACAAGAATGATCATTCATAATATCAAAAGTTGGTTATAAGTTAACACACATAATATATACAATACAAAATAGAAATATATATACAATTGACTAATATTAAGTTACTGTAATAACAATGCTCTGCTCTCTGAATACAAAATACAACACACGTACAGAGGAGTAGCCTCTGCCACCGTGTGCAGTAGAAGTGTAAATATAAATATAAGTGGAAGTGGAAATGGAAGTGGTCAGCCCAGAGATGAGAACACTGGAAGTCTGACGCCTTGGTGGACGGCTGCCGGTGCTTATATAGCCCTGGTGATGACGTAGGGTCAGCCATGTTGATGACGTGTCCTTCCCTCATTGGCTGGTGCACGATGAACCCTCGGGGTCTTGGTGAACTGCCGACGAGCCAAACTACCACTCACGATACTTCAGCAGTTTGCTGCGTGAACTGCTACACTTGTGGGGAACAAGACTGACCTTCATGTGGAACGGGTAGTAACTACAGATGCAGGACGCCGTGTAGCAGATAAATGGAAGGCTGTCTTTTTGGAAACCAGTGCTAAGCAACTTGAGTCTGTGAGTGACATCTTCACACGGGTCATCCTTGAGATCGAGAAGGCTGACGGGAACCTGAGTCAAGATGACAAATGCCTTTTGTCCTGAGGTTGAGGAACTACAGACTACTCACCTGGACATCGTTTTGAACTCCTCCATAACTGCCTTCTCATCTCGGACTCTTGTTAGCAGACTTCATGAAACTCAGTGCGTCTCTAGGCCTATTCACATTCTGGGCCTCAAATTTGTATCATCATTTTGTAATTACTTTCTACAGTTAATTTTTAAATCCTTTATCATTGTTGTATTCTCAGATGCTCTGTCAGACATTAACTTTATGCCCTTTCCTTCCTCTCTCATAATATCTTATAATTTTATTTTTAATTTCCTCCAGGCCCCTAACAGAATTCTCATTGCTTCTCAGATGTTGACATTGTCCCCTTTCCCCTTCCTTTCATTTGTAGTTTTGCTAGACTGCTTCCCCCTTAAACATCCCTTGTATCTTCATTCATTTGTATTCTCTCTTGTTCACATGTTTATCTCAGTCTTCCTGTTCTCTTCCACAATTGACTTAGTTTCTTTATTTGGTAGTGGAAAACTGCATAACTGTCACTGTTTGTGGTGAAATTATTAATGATAGTAAGGGAAATGGTAGTAGATTGAGTAAGCATCGAACAGTGTGCTCCAATTTGTCACTGCACTGATAGATTAATTTTAAAAAATGTCAAGTTACATGTTGACATGATAAGAAAGTGTGTGTGAAGCAGACAGAACGGAAGGGTGGTGAAGGGAGAGCAGATACATTAATTTTGTTACCGGGCGCTGTTTTGGCCCCTTGGTTGCTTGTGGCCCCTTGGTCGTTCCCATTTGCGGCCCCAGATACAGCAATAGAAGTTCACTGTGGCTGCTCCCCAGGCCCAGGACGAACAATAAAGCCGACTGCTCTCAATAGTTTATTGAGTTAGCGTGAACTGTAACATAGTTTACAACATCACTGAACAGAACAATAACTAGTTGCACAATAAACATACAAGTAACTAGCAACAAGGAAATCTTGGCACTAAATCAACAATAGAGAATCAAGAAATATTTCATTCTTCATCCATCACCATACACTAATCCGCTAAATTGCATAAAGATGGCAGAGGTTCACTAAACACACCTTCTATTGCTGTATCTGGGGCCGCAAATGGGAACGACCAAGGGGCCACAAGCAACCAAGGGGCCACTGCAACAGATCGTATTTCTCTTGAACTATAAACGATACCATCTGAGCTATAAATCATATATATAGAAGATAAACTTAGATAAACCATTTATAACTATTAACAAAACATTAAATACTTACAAACAGCGCCCGGTAACAAAATTAATGTATCTGCTCTCCCTTCACCACCCTTCCGTTCTGTCTGCTTCACACACACTGCCTGTGCGAGCACCTCACACCCAACAAGCCAGGTCTGTCGACTCGTGATTGGTCGAGACAAGTGACGTCAGTACTAACAGAGGGATCATAATCTATCTGGCTTACCCAGAGATACCATACACAAATTTAAAAGACAAATAAGCTCTAATATCACAATTGACATTCAATTCATAGCAGCTACAGTAATTATAATGCTTATAAGTAGTCTTGGACTAATACATTAACATGACGTAGCGCCACAATGAAGCACCATAACAACCGAACTACCTAGCAAGTAACCACAGAATTATACAATAACAACCACCTTATACATAACAATCAATAGCAAGTAATCACAGAATTATACAGTAACAACCACCTTATACATAACAATCAATAGCAAGTAATCACAGAATTATACAACACATGGGAAAATTCAATAACATAGCATATGAATCATAACTTAAATTAGTTTGTACCTTCAACCCTTTCACAATATCACTACTGACTCCAGTCACAATTATTATTATTATTATTATTATTATTACCTTTGTCTTCGTTATAAACCCCAGGGCGGTATGCAAGAACATTCACTGTGTATACAATGGCGTGGTACCGGTATGACGGCTCCATGGACAAACAGCAGAGCCATCGTACCGGTACCACGTCGTCGTGTACACCATGAATGTTCTTGCATACGGCTCCCAAACACAATTATGACACAATACTTCTTTTGCCGACTGTACAAATTAGAATATTAGCTCTGGCAACACTTAACTAAAGGGTGCAGTTGATTGTTTGATTTTACATAAATGTGAATTAATATTTTCAAGTTAGCGATATGTTTCATTTTCTGTGTGATATTTGTCATCTTTCTTGGATTGTCTTCCTTGGTTAAATCCTAGCTGGTCGTGATTAGGTTTGGTGTTGTCATCTCAGGTTGGGTAATTGGAGCTAATTAAGGTTAGGTCAAGTTATCTCAGGTTGTGTAATCCGAGCTAAGTTTGGGTGATGGAATATGACCAAAACAGGTTATTTTCGCAATAGATTTGTGTTAAAATCTCATGAATAACATGAAAAATCAGTCGGGAAAAACTTATTTAGTATGAATTATTCTTGCGTAAATAATGGACGAGGAGCCTACTAAGTTAGATTTAGATATCATACTAAAGATAATGTGGTATTATTCCAATGATTTGAAGTATTTTTTTCTGAAATAGAGGAACAAAAAAATATCGAAAAAGTGATAATTTTCGACTCGGGATTAAAATACTTCAAATTAAAGCACCTATCGGACAGAGGGATGCTACTAGGCTACACAGACTAGGCTACTTGTTTGACACACATACGAGGCGAAATATTCTTGTTGATGACGGGGATTGGGTTGGGGGGCGACTCATGCAGCAGTTGGGTCATACCTACATCATTATTAAGGGGGTGCGGGAATAGGGGGACAGGCTTGGGGGGAGGTTTTGTGGGGTCCGGGGGTTAGGGGGATGCAGGAGTAAGGGGACAAGCTGGGGGGTTAGGGGAGTGCGGGAATAGGGGACAGGCTTTCTACCCACCCCAAGCCTGTCCCCTATTCCTGTCCCCCCCATTCCCGCACCCCCTTAAGAGGAGTGTCAGTGTTAAGGGAAAGTATACAATTATGTTGGTAAATCTGGAGCAACAGATTCCTACAAACTATTCCAAGCAACAGAACACTATATTTTTTATTCATATGGTCCTGTTTCCTGGCATAATTTGGAGGAATCATGGCACTCCAATGTAACAAGAGTGAATTACCCCCTTAACTATATATGGGTCTATCTGTATCATAATAATAGGAATGTAGCGACCTAAAACATTGTGAGGCAAATCATCTGAAACAAGCAGTAAATTATCTGAAACGAGTTGCATGATTCACCCAAAATGATAAGATAAGATAAGATAAGATAAGATATACTTTATTGTTTTATTGCATTATTATATACAATGAAAAATTAGTTGTGGTGAGAGCAGCTCCATATACATTATTGGACAATGAGGTTGGAATACAAAAAAAATAAATAATATAACCACATTACAAATAACAGCTTCTTTGATAAATATTCTAATGCATTCATACAAAGATAAGGTGGTACTTAAATCGTGTTTGTTTGTGTAATTCAGTTCCTGGGTAATATTATATGAAGGAAATGTGAAGCAATCTAGCTAATCTTTTCTTGACATCCCTTCATTCCATGCATCTCCCCACTGGCAGTCTTCTCCTCCTCACTCCTCAGCCTCTCTGCTTACATGCCACCCTAGTCTCCACCCCCTACTCTATTCTCCTCCACCCTCACCTTTCACCCCCCTCTCTCTCTCTCTCTCTCTCTCTCTCTCTCTCTCTCTCTCTCTTATCATATATACATTGCTCTCTTCTCTATCTCTACCCCATACACAGATATTCACACAACCCTGTTTGATTGTTTAAGTCACTCCATATACTATATATACAATCGCTAAATAAAACACAAACTATGTGTCCACTTTTTCTCACGTGAAACATTGTGACAACTCTGACGACTGCTATATAATGGAAAGCGGCAGGAACAAACAACACAAACTACAGTGTTCGTTTAGGTACTTTAGGATATTATCGAGCCCCACCTCCCTGGCCCTGCATGATGTGATGGTTTGGGGATCGACTGTACTGTATAATATTAGCCACAAGAATTCTTACACACGCTGTTGTTGTTTTCGAGGGTTTACAACATACATAAAATGGAAGACTACGTAACTGCCACCCCCCTAACGGGAACCGCCTTGACGTGGTGTGGGTGGCTTGTGTGTCTCTGAGACCTGGCGAGCTAGATTAGAGGGGGCTCCGGCCCCTGCTCTGCCCCAATTTCGGGGAGAGAGGGCTTCCCATGCTAGGAAGGTCGCTAGTGAGAGACCAGACTAAATGGTTCCCATCTTTTAATTCTTCAACTGTCCCTCTTTTCTTTTTATTTCCTTCTTGCTTGCTGTCACACCTCTCTATCACCTTTTTATGGCGCTATAGGACCTCGATGTTGCGGCGCAACAATCAATACGTAACTGCCATACAACTTTAATGTTAGGTTTGTTGTTTTGTAATCACCGAGTAATTTGGTAAAAACATTCATTGCAGTACTTCCAAAATAATGACCTCTCTTTCCATACAGCCTGTGTAAGAATTCCTGTGGCCAACCGTACATGAGGAGGCACTAATATATACGTCAGAGATTTTGATGTCCCTTCGGTTCCTACTGGTCGATCCCTTCAAAAACTACCCCTCCTATTCTAGTGGTGTTGGTCCCTTCAGAGGAGTTTTGTTGTTGCAGAAGTGTAGGCTACGCAATACTTAGAGTTTTATTTCGGTTTTCGGATTCTATTTGAACCACATTCAGTTCCAATATTATTCCAAGTTTACCTACAGTTTCAATATTATTCCAAGTTTACCTACAGTCCATTATTATTCCAAAGTTTACCTACAGTTCCAATATTATTATTCCAAGTTTACCTACAGTTCCAATATTATTCAAAGTTTACCTCCAGTTTCAATATTATTCCAAAGTTACCTACAGTTTTAATATTATTCAAAGTTTACCTACAATTCCAATATTATTCCAAATTTACCTACAGTTCTAATATTATTTTCCAAGTTTACCTCCAGTTTCAATATTATTCCAAAGTTACCTGTTTTCCATTCAGAACTTCTCAATGTCTTTTCAGGCTGTATATATTGAGATCCCATTAGTGCTTTCCTTTTCCAGTCACTTTGTTAATTTATTCAGATTTTTCATTTTCTTCTATCAGTCCCTTGCTCATAATTATCAATGGATCTCACCTTTTCCACCCAATCTTTATAAAACTTCTCATTATTTCATCTATTCAGTACCCTTTTTCTCTTTTGCTTTTCAATTCCTCAGCCCTTATCATCCCTCCCTCCATTCCCTTTTCTTCAGTTTTCCTCCTCATCAATAACTTCACTCTCCATGCACCTCCGCCCCTAACTTCCCTTTCCTCTTCTCTCCCTATAGCTCTCCTCACCCCTTGCACCTCCTCCCCTTCTGTCTGTATTCTCAAATTTCTCTACTCATTCGAATTTTGCCAACGTGGACCGAGTTTCCCCACAGAGGGTCGAGTTTATTGTCAGTGGGCCGAGTTTTGCTAATGGAAGTGGACTGTGAATATTCCCAGAGCCTGAATATTCCATCACTATACTGGCAACACTGTGAAGGACCGTTGAAAAGGCTATCTGTCTATATATCCCTCGACACCATCACATCACAGCCATTTCACAGTCATTTGTGTTTGTCAGCAGGTTCATCCCCAATCTTACTTAATTGTCCCTCTTCATCCTTTCCAATAAGTTTAGTACACACTCCCATCAGATTTTTCAAGCAAGTTCTATATATGTTTAAGATCACTTCATGATTTAGTCATAAAAATGTCGATAATTAAGATTACTGCATGACTTATTCAACAACACAAATTGTCAAAAAAAGTCAAAACCTATATTAAAAAAAAAAAAAAAAAAAAAAATCATAAGCTCACTCCAAATACATGCACCCATAATGAAACGACCCCATTTAATATTATTATGTTTCCCCGTAAGACCGGAAAGGATGCAGATATAACACACCAACAGCCTAAATAAACCCTCATTACCTTGGATTAGATCTGATGAACTCACCAATAACTTTAATTAACACGTGGAAGGGCGTCACCACTTGTCAATTGTTTATACTGTATCTCTCCCTCGTCATCACCACTTGTTTACATATCTCTCTCCCTCGTTGTCACCACTTGTTTACATATCTCTCCCTCGTCGTCGGTTTATCTCTCTCTCCCTCGTCGCCACCACTTGTTTATCTCTCTCTCCCTCCTTGTCACCTCTTGTTTATCTCTCTCTCCCTCGTTGTCACCACTTGTTTACATATCTCTCTCCCTCGTTGTCACCACTTGTTTATCTCTCTCTCCCTCGTTGTCACCACTTGTTTATCTCTCTCCCTCGTCGTCACCACATCTTTATATATCTCCCTCGTTGTCACCACTTGTTTACATATCTCTCTCGTCGTGACATAATAAATTACGAACAGTTCCTCTCCATAATGACGTATTCGTTTATGATGTCATGTTTACAGGGTTGTCCATAAGTATGTTAGCTGGGCATTATTACAGGTGCATTATGGTGCTGCTGTCGGTGGTAGTGATGGTGTGTGTCTGTGTGTGTGTGTGTGTGTGTGTGATGTACTAGTGGTGGTGGTGAAGGCATGTGATGTGGTGGTGGTGTGTGTGTGTGTTATGTAGTAGTGGTGGTGGTGAATACATGTGTGGTGATAGAGGTGGTATGTGAATGATGTAGTGCATGGTGGTGGTGGTAGTGTTGTCGCCAGAACTGCATGGGGGAGGGGAGATGATATTTTGGGGTTGTAAACTGGAGTACAAATCACATAGACTTATACTCTAATCTTCACCCTGCTTCTCTTCTTTCCTCTTTGTTGTTGTTGGATAATAAAATACACACCGCTTCTGATTAGAGTACAACCACGTTTTACTATTTATAACACAACCATACAGAAGAATACCCATTATATTAAGAGTCTATAGTTTGCCTACTCAGGGAAACGAGATCTACTGTACTGGACAATGTGTTGATCATTATGTAAACAAGGCAGGATTACCTTTGAGCTCAGGGGGCTACTAGGGGTCTCGGTCCGTCGGTCGGTCATCTGTTGTGGACGAAATTAGAAAACTACTGATTTTCCCCAAACTATGACAGGAAATAAAATAATGATATACTCGTATTCTGTTGTGGACGAAATTGGAGAACTACTGATTTTCCCCAAACTATGACAGGAAACAAAATAATGATATACTCGTATTCTGTTGTGGACGAAATTAGAAAACTACTGATTTTCCCCAAACTATGACAGAAAACAGAACAAGTCATATACCGGTACTCATATTCTGAGACAGGAAACAGAACAAGTCATATACCGGTACTCATATTCTGAGACAGAAAACAGAACAAGTCATATACCGGTACTCATATTCTGAGACAGGAAACAGAACAAGTCATATACCGGTACTCATATTCTGAGACAGGAAACAGAACAAGTCATATACCGGTACTCATATTCTGAGATAGTTTGCTTTCTGGTATAGATTGGAGAAAATCAGTAATTAAGTAGCTTTCAATACATGACCCTTGTGGCTCTTGTACTGATCCTGAGTGAAAAAATTAACACTTATCCACCATGTTAAGGGGGACATTTTGTGTTGGTCATTCTGGAGCAACTGAATCCTCCAAACTATTCCAAGCAACAGAACACCATTACTTTTTTTAACTCTTCTGGTCGTCCTGTTTCGTAGCATACGTTGGAGGAATCATGGCACTCCAATGAGAGGCTGCATACTGTCTGTCCTCATGCATCTGTAAAATCACATGTCCCATTTTGTTCGAGATGCCTAGACACATTATTGGGTTAAGGGGGTGCGGGAGTAGGGGGGCAGGCTTGGGGGGAGTTTAGGGGGTGCGGGAATAAGGGGACAGGCTTGAGGGTGGGTAAAAAGCCTGTCACCCTATTCCCGCATGCATCCCCCAACCCCCAAGCCTGTCACACTACTCCCGCACCCCCCAAACCCCCCCAAGCCTGTCCCCGACTCCCACACCCCCTTAAGAGAGAAAGATGAATGAATGAAAAGCGAGTCATTTGAGTGAATCTTATTTATGAACCAATATTGCAGACACCAACACCTATCTATAGTTTCGGATCAGTTTTCGAAGCCATCTGAGACATTGGAAGGTGTTGTAGGACTATTGACCATGACTGTACTTTATAAACACACAATAGAGCCATCGTATGCACCACGAAAATGTTCTTGAATACGGTTCTATGTATGTATGTTTGATCTTTACCATTAACACACAATAGAGCCATCGTATGCACCACGAAAATGTTCTTGAATACGGTTCTATGTATGTATGTTTGATTTTACCATTAACACACAACAGAGCCATCGTATATATGCACCACGAAAATGTTCTTGAATACGGTCTTATGTATGTATGTTTGATCTTTATTTACCACAGGAGACGATGACGAGGAGGAATCAGAAACCACCAATCAGACTTACATAACAGGTTAGTTCATTATTATTTATTTACCTTTATTTACACTTTAACTTTTGTATCCGAAGCCTAATTCTTTCTTCTACTTATTTTCTTTCTTCTTCTTCTTCTTCTTCTTCTTCTTCTTCTTTTTCTTTTTCTTTTTCTTTTTCTTTTTCTTTTTCTTTTTCTTTTTCTTTTTCTTTTTCTTTTTCTTTTTCTTTTTCTTCTTCTTCTTCTTCTTCTTCTTCTTCTTCTTCTTCTTCTTCTTCTTCTTCTTCTTCTTCTTCTTCTTCTTCTTCTTCTTCTTATTATTATTATTATTATTATTATTATTATTATTATTATTATTATTATTATTATAATATATAGTTGTGTCCCCAGTGTTTTATTCATGAGGTTAATTCCTTTTTTATGCATTTAATTATTTATTTTACCATTTTGTGTCCAGCCTTATGCTTTATTATTATTATTATTATGTATCATTATGTCATCAGCTAGTCTTGTATTCATCACCCTATAACAAACATGAATAATATATAATGTCTACCTTGGTATAAATGTATCACACACTATACACATATCATTTGGCATCGTAGAATTTTGTTTTGATAAGGTGTGGATAAGTTGATAAGTTAACTTGTTTCTCACTAGGCTATTATCTGTTTGTTTTGATTTTAACTCTTACTGAATCTTATAATACCTGTTTGTTTTGATTTTAACTCTTACTGACTCTTATAATACCTGTTTGTTTTTATTTTAACTCTTACTGAATCTTATAATACCTGTTTGTTTTGATTTTAACTCTTACTGAATCTTATAATACCTGTTTGTTTTGATTTTAACTCTTACTGAATCTTATAATACCTTCGCCTTTCTCCCTCACTGAAATAGTCTGAAACCTAGGGAGAATTTTTGATAAGGTGTGAGTGAATGGGTGTTCACTCGTAATGCGTAATCCCTGACCAGAGACGAACGGCAGGCACCACACACACACACACATACAGTACAGTCAGCGGCAGTATTCATGAACTCGAGAAATACCCACGTTTTCTACACTTAATAATCTCGAACAAGGCCGCTTGATCTCGAGTATGTGAACATCGCTTGCCTCGGTGAAGCAAGTGAGGCGACAGGACTTTTGCCGCCGACTGTACATACCCTGCATTCGAACTCACACATCAGCCTCTATATGTGTACTGGGTGGGGGGGAAATGAGCAATACCATGTGATTCGAAGCTTTCTGATCCTCACTCACACTCTGGTCAGAAATTATGTATCAAGAGTGTACAGTACAGCCAATGTTCCAAACTCTCACAGCATTTTTTATAATCCTAGTCGCAATCCTTAATTACTCACTGAAGTACTGCAGCTTGAAACCCCTTCCTACTAAAACGTATTCGGGCACCTAGGCCTATACACATGTAAAGAAAGATAGGCCTATACACATGTAAAGAAAGGTATAGGAGGATACATGTAATTAAATATACATAGAAGTTTATTAAGAAAAGTACAGTTCTGAAAGCAGCAGGATACTATGTAATTAAGAGAAATTTTTATTAGGAAAAGGAGAGTTCTGAAGGTAACAGGATACATGTAATTAAAAGATAAGTTTATTAAGAAAAGAGGAGTTTATTAAGGAAAGAGGAGTTTATTAAGGAAAGGACAGTTCCATCTTACTCCTTCTGATTTGAAGGGGCACCGACAAAACATTTCCCTTCGACAGTCAAAGTTTTCTCCTCTTCCTCCTCCTCTTCCTCCTCTTCCTCCTCCTCTTCCTCCTCCTCTTCTTCCTCCTCCTCTTCTTCCTCCTCCTCTTCCTCCTCTTCCTCCTCCTCCTCCTCCTCCTCCTCTTCCTCCTCCTCTTCCTCCTCGTCGTCTTCCTCCTCCTCTTCTTCCTCCTCTTACTCCTCTTCCTCGTCCCCCTCCTCCTTCTCCTCCTCCTCCTCCTCTTCCTTCTCATCTTCCTCCTCCTCCTCCTCTTCCTCCTCCTCCTCACAATTATGTTCATTTCGTCTTAATAGGAGTAAGTAATGTTTTTTTTTTAATATTTATTAGTCAATTTGAATGGCTACTGATTCCTCCAAACTGTGCTACAAAACAGATCCCCTACGATATCAAGCAACAGGATAACATTATATATATTTATTGGTTGTGTTTCCTGACATACTTTGGAGGAATCAGGACACTCCAATAATGTATGTACCACAAAAAGTGTATTATCGTGTATTATCGTGTATGAGTGTTGTTGTTATCTATGGAAGTGATTACATTATCTATAGGTGGAATTCTGTCCTGACGCACACACACACACACACACACACACATACATACACACACACACGTACACACACACACACACGTACACACACACACACACATACACACACACACACACACACACACACACACACACACACACACACACACACACACACACACACACACACACACACATACACACACACACACACACACGTACACACACATACACACACACACACACACACACACACACACACACACACGTTCGGCATAATATGTATTGGAACCATGCACCCTTACATTGAAATTAAGGGAATAATAGTATACATTTGTTACATTGGAGTGCCTTGATTCCTCCAAAGTATGCCAGGAAACACACCCAGATGAAGACAAATAATGGTATCCTGTTGCCTGGAATAGTTTGGAGGAATCATTTACTCCAGATTTACCACCGAAAACAATGTGCTATATATCCCCTTATGGAGGTGGTGGTAAATGTGGAGCAAATGTATCCTCCAAACTATTCCAGGCAACAGAACACCATTATATTTATTCATCTGGTCCTGTTTTCCTAGCATACTTTGGAGGAATCAAGGCACTCCAATGTATGTACGTACCAAAAAGATATTAATTCCCACTTAATTAATGACACCTATTGATTATTATTATTATTATTTATTATTATTTAATGTCCATTTTATTCTCAGTCCTCACGAATAAAAACAAAGTATGGTAGGGGTCAAAAATATATATAACTCAAAGCAGAAATAACCTTTACAAAAACATTCAAAGGGGATCATCTAATATCCATTATTTTATTCTCAGTCCTCACGAATAATAATAATAAAAAAAAATGGAATGGGTCAGAAATATATAATGACTCGAAGCAGAAATTTAATGAGTGGGAAGAATCAGTTTGTTGGGACCATATGCAAACACAGGATGTATGTATACTGTATATGTATGTATGGTGTGTTGCTGTGAGTATACTGGTGTTGAGTATAGCTGATGTATGTATGTATATAATGTATGTATGTATGTATGTATGTATTATGGTGATGGTGTGGACTTGGTGGTGTGGCAAATGTATGTATGTATGTATGTATGTATGATTACTGGTGATGTATGTATAATGGTGTTAGAAGTGTAGTGTATATAGTGATGGTGTAGGTATGTATACAAAAATACATACATACCATACATTACATAGGAAGTGTTTATATTTCTGTTTATATTACTGTTGTGTTTTGTGTACATGGGGGTGTTTATATTACTGTGTTTTGTGTACATGGGGGTGTTTATATTACTGTGTTTTGTGTACATGGGGGTGTTTATGTTATTGTGTTTTGTGTACATGGGGGTGTTTATGTTATTGTGTTTTGTGTACATGAGTTTATACAGCCTTGGTGTAGTAGAATATAATTTTGTGTTGGTGTAAGGAATTGTCTTGGTGTGTGTGTGTGTGTGTGTGTGTTGTGGTGTAGGTGTGGTGTTGTTGGTGGTGTAATGATGTGTGTGTGTGTGTGTGTGTTGTGGTGTAGGTATGTATGGTGTTGTTGTTGGTGGTATAATACTATGCTGTCAGTGTGTGTGTATGTGTGTGTGTGTGGTAATGATGTCAATGTGTATGTATGTATATGTGTGTGTGTGTGTGTGTGTGTAGGGGTCCTCTTGGGGGTGGAAGTAACGAAACCGCGTCAGTGTTGTTTTAATACACTAACGAGAAGGTGTGAAGGCAAAAGAGAGAGAGAGAGAGAGAGAGAGAGAGAGAGAGAGAGAGAGAGAAGGTGGGTGGGTGAGGTATGGTCTTAGGTATGGGGAAGGAAAAGGCGTGTGTGTGTGTGTGTGTGTGTATGTGTGTGTGGAGAGAAATGGAGACTGATGTGGAAGAGGGTGAGTGAGGAATAGTCTTAGGTATGGGGAAGGAAAAGGCAGAATGGCGTGTGTGTGTTAATGTATGTGTGTGTGTGTTTATGTATGTATGTGTGTGTGTGTGTTTGTGTGTGTGTGTGTGTATGTATGTGTGGAGGGAAATGGAGAAGGTGGAGACTGCATGATGTGGACGAACCAAGAGTGGAATTAAGTATATATATTTTGGTGGAGACAGGGATGGATAAAGTTGGGTATTAATGGAAGAAGTGGACTATAACTTGATGCATGGATATAATTATAGGTGTAAGAGTGGTTAGGATGGATGTGTAATGAATTGAGGCGGTACGAGAGTAAATAAATAGTGGATATACTGTAATATGTTGTGAGAAGAACATAATGATACGTGTAGACAAGGAGATATGACCCAAAGATGAATTTTGGAATGTGTATATACCGTTTACAATAGGGAGAATTATACAGTCGTGATTGAAGCTGTAAAATAATATATATATATACTTTAAGTGTGTGTGTGTGTGTGTGCGTGTGTGTGGAGAGAGAGAAATTTAGTTAGAGGTAGAGTTAGTTCAAAATAGGAGTCTGTGAAAGATGTCAAGGTGGGAGATTATAAGGAGGTGGAAGAGAAAATGTATAGGAATGAAAGGAAGGTAGAGAGTATAATGATGATAAGACTAAAAAGGAAGGTAGTGGTTGTGGTTGTGATTTGAAATATAAACACAGAGATAGATAGTTACAAAGGAATGATGAATAAAGTGGAAATGTTAATGTGATGTATCAATGCACAGATAAATTAAGAAGAGAAAGGAGTATGGGAAGTAGTGGAGTGTGGAGGTGGATGGGTTTGGAAGTGGAGTAAGTGATGCTGGAAATGTGGAGTATACGGATGAAATTGGTGGAGGTGAAGGTATGCGGAGATGGAGATGGTATGGAGATGTGGAAGAGGTGGAGACTGTGTTGTGGAAACTGTAAAGGTGTTAGAGATAGTCCAAGTCTGAATAGTAAATGTGTATAAAGGATATTGGAGGTGTGGTGGAGGGGGTGGAGGTGGAGGTGTGTGTAGTAGTGGAAATGGTGTAGCGGAGAGTGAGTGGGCCTACAAGATGGTGGGTCTGGGTGTGAGGGAGGGAGAGAGGGAGGACACTCACCCACACCACAACACACCCACTACACAACCAGCCCCGCCCTGCCCAGCCTTACCACTTCTCCTTCACCCTACACCCATTACCACCCAAGGGAAGGCAGAAGGAGTGAGGGCACAACACTAACACACGCAGGCAGCGCTGTAGGAACAAACACTGCACCAGACATTCCTAAATTCCTGGAGGGTGGGCGAGGTGGCGCGCAGCGGCGGGGCAGCGGGGCCGGGCGGGCTGGGCGGCTATGATTGGCCAGGGCCAGACTGCCCCGCCCCCGCCCGCTGGCCGGCCAAGACGGGGCTCGGGGCCGCCCAGCCCTCAGTTGTTCTGATGAGGTGGTGGAGTGAGGCACCCGCGCTGCCCTCCCTAGGATCTGTAGTGCTCAAGTGTGCAGTGTAGTGATGACGGAGTGTGGTGGAGGGCGAGGGTGTGGTGAGGCGTGACCATGTCTGCTGTCACACCACCGCCGTGTGACTCGCAGGCCGGCCACGGCCACACCTGGCCAACCCCGCTCTGCCCACCATGACCATGCTGGCCATCATCATGCTCAGACTAGTGTTGGTGTTAGTGTTGCAGTGCCTCTTGACTAATGGTCAGGGGCCAGGGCCAGGGCCTGGGCCCGCGGGGGGTGTGCAGGGGGCGCTGGACAAGCTTCAATCGCGGGCAGTGGACACCCGCGTCAAATTTTCCGTGATGGAGGGCCACCCGCCGAGTACCTTCGTGGGTGTTATTCCGCTCAAGCCGGGCTTCACATACCGCTTTAACGAGGCACCCAAAGAGTTCACATTGAACGGCACGACGGGTGAGATTCGCACGACTGGTGTGCTGGACCGTGAAGCTCTGTTGACGGACCGTTTTGACCTGGTGGTGTTGTCCTCTCAGCCTACTTATCCCATTGAGGTGCGCATCAACGTAATCGACATCAACGACAACTCTCCCAGGTTTCCAGAGCCATCTATCCATGTCACCTTTTCCGAGAGTGCCAACGCCGGTACTAGGGTCATCCTAGACACGGCTACTGACGGTGACGCTGGCGATAACGATATTACTACAGACTACAAAATAGTAGACGGAAACGAGGACGGAAAGTTTAAGCTGCAGGTGACAGTGAACCCTTCAGGAGAGACGCCGTACTTACACCTTGAGACGACGGGCAAGTTGGACCGTGAGACTCGTGCCAGCTACCAGCTCAACATCTCGGCCCAGGACGGAGCCGTGCCACCTCGTTACGGGTTCCTGCTAGTCAATGTGTCCATCCTTGACGTCAATGATAACCCACCCATCTTTGATCACAGTGACTACATCGTGTCTCTCAACGAATCAGTGCCACCTGGTACATCTGTTCTGCAGGTACAGGCCACCGACAACGATGTGGGCGAGAATGCCAGACTCACCTACTACCTGGCAGAGACGGAAACTCAGTTTGCTGTAGACCCCGAGACAGGTGTTATCAGCACAGTGGAGCCCCTCAGTTGCTACCAGAATTGCCAGCAGCTGCAGCCATGTCCCAAGAGCTGTGTGTTTACTGTGTTTGCTCGGGATCACGGCTCACCGCTCCAGGACGGTCGTACTTATGTCACCGTCAACCTGCTGGATGCTAATGACCATGATCCGGTAGTCAGCTTCAGGTACTTCCCAACCACTGCAGACTTCGCTACAGTGGATGAAAACGCACAGAACGGGTCTGTAGTGGCGGCTGTGTCGGTAATAGACGCTGACGAAGGACCCAACGGTGAGACAACAGTGGAGATTAGAGCAGGAAATGAACTCGGTCACTTCAGATTGGATTCTAAGAGTGGCTTTGATATCGTGAGAGTAAACGGTGTATTGGATCGTGAGAAAATAAGCAAATATAATGTGACTATAGTGGCAACAGACAAGGGGACGCCCCCAAGATCTTCCACCGCCTTCCTTATTATCCACGTGAACGACATCAACGATCACGAGCCTGTGTTTGAGAAGAGCGAGTATTCGGCTGTGTTGAGCGAACTCGTTCCCATCGGTACCTATGTAGCTGGTATCACCGCTAACGATGAGGATACCGGCGTCAACTCCAACATCTACTACGCCATTGTATCAGGTAACGATAACCAGTGGTTCGATATTGACCTCCAGAGTGGCCTCATTACCACCAAGGCGCCACTCGACCGAGAAGTGAAGGACTCTATCGATCTCAAAATATCCGCTAGAGATGGAGGCCCCAACCCCAAGTGGGCATACACTCATCTTAAAATTTCCATACTTGATGAAAACGATGAAAAACCGACCTTCTCCCAGGAAATGATTAACGTGAGTCTGTCAGAAAACACGCCTCCAGACACGGTGGTGACGCTGGTGTTGGCTGTAGATCACGATCAAGGCACCAATGGTAGTGTTTCTTACATGTTTGACCAGGAGGTGGAACACAACTATCCTGGCATCTTCTCTCTTGATGTATCGTCAGGTAAACTCACCACCAGAACCAAATTAGACCGTGAAGCCATGCCTAAATACGAGATAAAAGTGGTGGCTAAAGATCAAGGTATTCCTCCATTATCATCCACTGCTACTGTGATGTTGGAGGTGCAGGATGTTAATGATAATAGCCCGGAGTTCTATCCACAAAAATACTTTGTTGTGGTGCCTGAAGATCTGCCTTTGGGCTCCTCAGTTCTTCAGGTTTCAGCCACAGATAAGGATGTGGGAGAAAATGCCGTCACCACCTACGAACTGAACGTTGATGATGATAACGATAACACCTTTGAAATGGATCAGAACACAGGAATATTAAGTCTAAATGGTCGACTCAGTTACATCAGAAAAGCCCAGTATCGCCTGACAGTTTCTGCCAGGGATGCTGGGGACAGGAAAGCGGTAGAGGATGCAAATATTAACATCGTAGTGGAAAGTAACCAGATAGAATTATTGGAGTTTGAGCAGAGGGATGGATATTCCTTTTCACTGCCAGAGGATGTGGCTAAAAAAGAACCAACTGTTGGAAGGAAAGTTGGCCAAGTTAGTGTTCTAAATTCTGCCTCAGTGGGGGAAGTCAGCTATGCCATTATCGCTGGTGACCCAGATAAGGTATTTATTATTGACGAAACTACAGGTGTTATCAGTACAGCTCGGAGGATAGATCGAGAACAGGCCGCCTTCTACAGCCTGAGGACGGTAGTGACCACCAGTTCAGCATATGGTCGTACATGGGTCAATATTACCGTGGAGGATGTCAATGATAACCCACCAAAATTCCCAGTAACAAGGGCACAGGCAACAGTGGCTGAGAACTGGCCTGTAGGACATCAGGTGTATCTAGCACGGGCCTATGACAGTGACTATGGTGAGAATAGTAAAATTACCTACAACCTCTCTAATAATCCTGACGACTACTTCACCATCTCCAGGACGAGTGGAATGATTTACCTCAACAAACCAGTAAAGTATAGTAGGTCTAGTATTTTCCACTTGGAGGTTGCTGCCACTGATGCTGGTTCACCTTCACTCACCTCACGTCAAGTTGTCACCATCACCGTGGAGGATGTCAATGACCACACACCCATCTTCGAACACGGCTCCTATGAAACATCATTACTCGAATCAACACCTGTCAATGATCGTTTCTTTGCTCTGACAGCCTCTGATGAAGATGATGGGATGAATGGCTTTGTTTCCTACGATATTACTGAAGGAAATTCAGAGAGGAAGTTTGGTATATTCCCCGATGGTTATTTGTATGTTAGGAGTGCCCTTGATCGCGAGGCACAGGACTACTTCGCCCTTACCATCGTCGCCCGTGATCATGGTACTCCACCTCGCTCCTCCACTGTCTCAGTTGTCATCCATGTCATCGATGAAAATGACAACTCTCCAATGTTCACCAACTCCACTTTCACCTTCTACCTGGATGAAAATGAACCACCTGACACATACGTTGGAAAACTAACAGCAGTTGACAAGGATAAAGGTAGGAACGCTGAGCTGACTTACTCTATAGCCACCAGCCAGAACGACTTCGTGGTGGACCCCAAGAGTGGATTCCTCAAGACACTCCACTACTTCGATAGGGAACAGCTGGTACAAACTACAGGGCTGGATTACATATCTATGGAGGCGTTAGTGCTGGATAATGGCATCACCAGACTCAGGGACAAGGCCAAGGTCAATATTTACATCACTGACGTCAATGACAATCCACCCAAGTTCCTCAGAAAACCGTACAGAGCACAGGTGCCTGAAGGATCAACACTCAACACTCAGGTTATACGTATTTCTGCAACTGATGCTGATGAAGGATTAAATGGAGATATTGTGTATTCTATTGTTGATGGCAATGGCGAGGGTCGCTTCAAAGTGGATGAAACAACAGGTCAGGTGACTCTGGCAAGGCCTCTGGATCGTGAGTCAACCCCTCGTTATCTTCTGACGGTGGCGGCAGCTGACCTTGGCAGTCACCCTGGCCTCACAGCTACCGCTACTCTCACTGTCGATGTCCTCGATGAAAATGATAACGCTCCAGAGTTCACTCAGAGTGAATCAGAAATATCCATCGTAGAAACCACACCTGTCAACACTGTCCTAGTTCAGTTCCAGGCCTCAGATGCCGACCTGGGAGTCAACAAAGAAGTATCCTTTATGATAGGTGGTGGTAACATGCAAGAAGCCTTCCGTATTGACACTAAGACAGGTACACTCTACCTCGAACGATTACTGGACTTCGAGAAGCAGAGTTTGTATCGACTCAACATCACTGCTGCTGACGGAGGCTCCCCACGCCTCACCTCCACTATCTCCTTCATGGTACATGTCCTAGACTGTAATGACAATCCTCCAGCCTTCCCTAACACTGACATCTGGCGAGGGATAGAGGAGGGGATCCTACCCAACACCCCTATCGAGACTGTGACAGCGGAGGACCCTGATTCTGGAGACAACGGTAAGATCAAGTACACCATCAAGAGTCAGGAACCACCCGGTATGCACTTCACTATCGACGAGAATACTGGTATCGTCTCCACTCTCAAGGATATCGACCGTGAGTTCTCAGATACCTTCAGACTAATCGTGGTGGCCACAGATCAGGCCGAGCCAAAGTCAGAACGTCGTTCAGCAGAGAAACTGGTGACTGTCATAGTTCAGGATATCAACGACAACGCCCCACGCTTTGTGTCAATGAATGCCGGCATCCTACGTGACAACTCCACACCAGGGACTGAGATCATGAGGGTGTCAGCTCGGGACTTGGATGCCAACACCAACGGACTGGTAACTTACTCCCTAGTGAATGGCAACAAGGACGTCTTCCGTCTGAACCGCCTGACAGGGGCACTGACGGTGATGCAGGAGTTACCTAACCCCAACATTATGTACCGCGTCACCGTGAGAGCTACTGACGAGGCCGTACAGTCTGAACGCAAGTCCTCTGACGCCTACCTTACTATCCTGAGTGCCTCGGAGCAGGAAGGTCCTCAGTTCACACAAAGTTCCTACTCTGGTTCAGTACACGAGAGTTCCAACATAGGGACATCAGTGGCTACAGTGAGTGCCCGTCTAGGAACAACAGCCGCCACAGACATCGCTTATTACGTGGTGAATGTGACGGGGGCGGACGGTCAACCCATGGACTGCATGTTCAACATCCAACAACAAGGAGTGGTGGTGACCGCAGCAATCCTCGACCGTGAAGATGGACCCAATAACTACCTGGTGACCGTGGCTGCTGTGATCACCAAAGGTCTCACACCACGTCTCTCTACAACTCAGGTACTGTACAAACACTCTCTCATTCACCATTATTATTATTATCATCAACATACTCAGGTACAATCACTCTCATTCACCATTATTATTATTATCATCAACTTACTCAGGTACAATCACTCTCATTCACCATTATTATTATCATCATTATCATCAACTTACTCAGGTACAATCACTCTCATTCACCATTATTATTATTATCATCATCATCATCATCAGTTTTTTATTTCATAGTCATTCAGTAGTGATGTGATTATTTTGTGTGCATGTGTTGCCTTGTAAAGAATAACATAATAATACAGTAATAATATTCTGGACAGACCGAAAATTGATACGATCTTGTCAATATATCTGTTGTGGTCAGGAAATGGAGGTGTGTGTGTGTGTGTGTGTGTGTGTGTGTTTATATATTGGTTGGTCTCGTCTGATACTCACTCACTCACTTATTCACTCGTGTCTCGCGCTACATTCATTCACTCACTTACTCATTCATCCACCTACCTTCCCTCTCTCCCTCACTCATCCACCTACCTTCCTTCTCTCCTTCTCTCACTCACTGATCCACCTTCTATCTCTCTCACTCACTCACTCACTCATATCTCACGCTGCATCCACCTACCCTCCCTCTCACTCACTCATCCACCTACCCCCCCCCCCCTCTCTCTCTCTCTCTCTCTCTCTCTCTCTCTCTCTCTCTCTCTCTCTCTCTCTCTCTCTCTCTCTCTCTCTCTCTCTCTCTCTCTCTCTCTCTCTAATTATGAAGTGTTCACAGGAAGGCACCAGTAAAGTGATATTTTCCTCCATTTACAAGGGAGGGAAGAGGGAAAAAAACTCATGTCGTGTGAAGTGTGGTGTGACATTATGTACACGTGACACGAGTTGATC
>JAWZYT010003575.1:0-44423 GCA_034508575.1 Petrolisthes manimaculis | reverse complement strand
GTGGTGGTGGTGGTGGTGGTGGTGATTGTCGTAGTTGTGGTGGTGGTGGTGGTGGTGGTGATTGTTGTAGGTGTGGTGGTAGGGATGTTGGTGATTGATGATAGATGCGAGAGGTAGGGTAAAGAGGGAAGAGGAGATGGAATGGTAGTATGGTTGATGTGAGAGATGGTATGGTAGTGTGTCAGATGTGAGAGATAGTAGATGCTATGGTAGATGGACTGGTTGTGTGATAGATGTGAATTGGTAGATGGACTGGTAGTGTGGTAGATGTGGTAGATGGTATGGTTGTATGGTAGATGTGAGAGATGGTAGATGGTATGGTTGTGTGGTTGATGTGAGAGATGGTAGATGGACTGGTAGTGTGGTTGATGTGAGAGATGGTAGATGGTATGGTTGTATGGTAGATGTGAGCTGGTAGATGGACTGGTAGTGTGGTAGATGTAGTAAGGTAGTGAGGTAGAGAGGAGGCAGACAGGGAGGAAATAACTACCTTCATCTTACCTATCATTATTATGGTCCTGGCAAACCCGACCTTGCATGTCTCTCTCTCTCTCTCTCTCTCTCTCTCTCTCTCTCTCTCTCTCTCTCTCTCTCTCTCTCTCTCTCTCTCTCTCTCTCTCTCTCTCGTTCCGGCTATATCTCTTGCCTACCTTGCCTGTTTTGCCTGCCTAGTACCCCACTTGCCTGCCTGTTCTCTTGCCTGACTGCCTCCATCAACATAAGACTGGAGTATTATCACGAGACCTACCCCCCCCCCCATTACCCCCACCCCCTTTCTCTGTCGCCCCCCCCTCTCTCTCTTTCTCTCTCTCTCTCTCTCTCTCTCTCTCTCTCTCTCTCTCTCTCTCTCTCTCTCTCTCTCTCTCTCTCTCTCTCTCACTGATGCCAATTTAGTACTTTCCCATCGACCAAAAGAGCATTTTTCATATACTTTTTATATATTTTTCTATATATTTTAGTTTAATGATAATGCATAATCATGGCCATTGTACCAGTGAGTCATTACCGTCCATTCAGATATTTCAAAACTCTCAAATAACAAAAAAATTACACTTGCACTACAGGCTTTAGAAAACAAAAATATATTAGCGAGTTTGAGAGTGTTGACGACTTGTAGAGAAGGAGGGGAGGGGAGAACAGAACAGAGTGGCTGAGTGAGTGGTATAAATTAAAGGTTTAAAGGTTTGGTACACTGGAGTGCCTTGATTCCTCCAAAAATATGCCAGGAAGCAAGACCAGATGAACAAAAATAATGGCGTCCTATTGTTTGGAATTGTTTGGAGGAATCATTGGCTCCAGATTTACCAAAACTGTTCTGTATCCCTTTAACTGCATATTTGAGTGAACTAAGTTAATGGATGGAAGAAGTGGGAATTTAATAAAGTGTCGGATGAGAGAAGTGGAATTTAATAAAGTGATGGATGAGAGAAGTGGAATTTAATAAAGTGTTGGATGAGAGAAGTGTGATTTAATAAAGTAATGGATGAGAGAAGTGGCAATTTAATGAAGTAATGGATGGGAGAAGTGTAATTTAAATGAAGTGTTGGGTAAGAAGTGTAAAATAACTGAAGTGATGGGTAAAAGAAGTGTAATTTACTCGTAACTGACCTAATGGATAATTGAAGTGTTTATTATTTAACTGAAGTGAAGAAGTGTATTATAAGTGACCTAATGTATAAGGGAGGGTAATATAAGTGACCTAATGTATGAGAGAACAGCACAGTAGTATAAGTGACTTAATATATGAGAGAACAGCACAGTAGTATAAGTGACTTAATATATGAGGTAAGTGTGGTGTAAGTTAGCGACGTAATGTACGAGGGAAGTGACATTTCATAAAGTTGGCCCTGGTGCCTGGCCCTAACCCTGTTTTGAGACACTTTAGCCAAACTTAATCGGGATAACTTGGGGAAACTTAGGCCAACAAATTTGAATGCCAAAGAGGTTGTGACAATAATAAACAGAATATCATTAACTCTGTCCCGTGTCTCAGAATAGTGTCATTATATCCCTTACAGGTTTTTTGGGGACGTTTTGTTTATGTTAGCTTTTTTATTGCATATTAAAATGATAGCGTGGGTTGATGCTGTTTGTCAGTCTGTGTGTCTTTATTTCTGTACAGTATATTTATATATATATATATATATATATATATATATATATATATATATATATATATATATATATATATATATATATATATATTTCTGTGTTTACTACCTATCTCTATAATGTATCTATAATGTATCTGTCTATCTCTTTCTCTGTATTTATTTATCTGTCCTCTGACCTTTTGTAACTGTATGTATTTTCGCCCCTCTCTCTCTCTCTCTCTCTCTCTCTCTCTCTCTCACCCAACACACAGTAATGGATTTGCAGCTACAACTTGGTTCAGGGTTCGGGCAGGTGTGTGGAGTTGGCTATAGTGTTGATTAGAGTATAAGATATGCACTCCAAACTCGATTACACAACTTTTCCCTCGATACGTGATTGAGAGAGAGAGAGAGAGAGAGAGAGAGAGAGAGAGAGAGAGAGAGAGAGAGAGACTATGGAGCGTGAATGACAAAGAAATAATAAACACGGGAGTAAGAGAAAGAGAAATGAAAAGAGAAAGAGTGAGAGAAGGGGAGCGAAAGAGATACACAGGAATATGAGAGAGAGAGAGAGAGAGAGAGAAAGAGAAAGGCTGGTGGCGTGTCCTTGCCAATACATTTTTCAAACTGTTAGGTCAAGTTAGGTTAAGTTAGATTAGGTCGAGAGGAGAGGACAGAGGCTGGGGAGACGAGATCAAGGAAGAGCGAAGCAAAGGTGAGGAAAAAGAGGAAGGAAGGAGAAGGGGAAGAGTTTGGAGTGCAGGAGAGGAGAAGGAAGAGGAGGAAGAAGAGGCGTTCAAGAGGAAGACAAAGAAAAGAAGAAAATAATTAAGAGCAAGGGAAGGGTAAGAGTAGGAGGGGGAAGGGGAGTGCTAGAGAGGGGAGGGAAAGGGGACGTATGTGGCAGAGAGAGAGATCTATGTGTGTGTGTAAGAGAGAGAGATTTATGTATGTGTGTAAGAGAGAGAGAGAGAGAGAGAGAGAGAGAGAGAGAGAGAGAGAGAGAGAGAGAGAGATTTGTGTGTATAAGAGAGAGAGAGAGAGAGAGAGAGAGAGAGAGAGAGAGATTTGTGTGTATAAGAGAGAGAGAGAGAGAGAGAGAGAGAGAGAGGAACATTGCTTTGCTCAGCCGGATACAATTTCTTTTCCAACAATCAGGATGAGAAAAGTGAAGGGGAAACTGAACTGAACTGAAGGAACCTCCACTACTGACCAAAGAACCAGAGTTTGTTATGTTGGTGAAAGTTTGTGTTGACAGTGAAGCAGGGATGGTGTGTATGACTGTTTGTGTGTGTGTGTGTGTTGATGTTAGTGGTGAGGGCAGGAGTGGAGGTATCAGTGTGTGTGTGTGTGTATGTGTTGCAGAGATGATGGTAGTGGTGGCAAGTGGAATCAGTGTGTTTGTATGTGTGTCTGTGTGTGTGTGTGTTGCAGAGATGATGGTAGTGGTGGCAAGTGAAATCAGTATGTTTGTATGTGTATATGTGTGTGTGTGTTGCAAAGATTATGGTAGTAGTAGTGGCAAGTTGTATAAATATGTATGGCAAGTGTGAGGTGTTGGCATACAGTGGTGGTTGTATAGTCGTTGGTATAGTAGGTGGTAGTGGTATAGTAGGTGGTGGTAGTGGTATAGTTGTTGACAGTGGTGGTGAAAACTGTTATTATGATGTTGACTACTGTACCTGTAATAAAAATTTGTTCGTCCCCAATTTTTTTTTTATAGCAGGAAAAAAATTGTGTTCGACTAGTTTGTTCGTTTTTTTTATTTTATTTTTATTCTTCCCCACAGTCCTCTCACATTTTAACACCTCTCCCCGCCCCCCAACCACCCCTCCCCCTCCCAGACTGAATATAGCAAGGGTAAGTTATGGGTTTTGGGGGGTGGAACAGTGGTGGGGTGGTGGAGGTGGGAGGGACAAAGAGTGGGGGTGGGGTGGGTATGAAACAAGAAGGATCAGCCAGAGTTCGAATCCCACTGTCACCCCTGCACCATCACCACCACCATCAGGGCTTTCTCTTATATCTTTCTTTCACTTCATTTATCATTCTTTCACTTCATCATTCCATTTCTTTATCATTCCATTTCTTTATCATTCTATTTCTTTATCATTCCATTCTGTTATCTTTCTTTCACTTCCTTTATAATTCCATTTCTTTATCATTCCTTTGCTTTATCATTCTATTCCTTTATCATTCTATTCCTTTATCATTCCATTTCTTTATCATTCCATTACTTTATCATTCCATTTCTTTATCATTCCATTTCTTTATCATTCCATTCCTTTATCATTCTTTCACTTTATTTATTATTACATTGCTATATATTTTTCTTCTCAGTCTCTCCTGTAATATACTTTATCTGCCTAAAAATATCCGACTGTCTGTTATCTTTTTTCTACGTTAAACACATTTATATTTTGTTGTGTGTGTGCGTGTGTGTGTGTTGGGATCATTGAATTATATATATATTTTCCACTTCCCCTAAGCACAAACAAGCCTCGTTCCTCCTCTTTTGAATATTGAAAGATGAAGTCCAACTGAGAGAGAGAGAGAGAGAGAGAGAGAAAGAGAGACTGTTACACAATTTCCTCTTTGCTAGCCAGAACACAAGGTGGGACATTTGATATTGTGTCCGTCCTCGCTTGCATTTTGTTGCCTGTTAAAACCGGGTCGTGTAGCCGCTCTCCTCTCTTCCCTAAGCTCTGTAAAGGAAAGGGTAGTAAATCCGTGACAGGGTATACAATTGAGTTTACGTTTGTGTGTATGTATGTATGTATGTATGTTTGTGTATGTATGTATGTATGTATGTATGTATGTATGTATATCCTGAATGTTTGTGAGATATATAAATAATGTATGGGTGTGTATGTATGTGTGTACGTTAGATGTGTATGTATATGTATGTAAGTGTATATATGTATGTGTGTATGTATGTATTTATGTCGTGATTAACGTTCCATAAGTGTCATTAACTGGTGAACATTACGCCTGAATGAGTGTATTGTCCTGTGGAATGATTGGCATGTTCCACGTCATTCCCTTGTCAAGAATTATCATTATATTGTCTCTTTCCCCCCCGTGTGTGTGTACATGAGAGAGAGAGAGAGAGAGAGAGAGAGAGAGAGAGAGAGAGAGAGAGAGAGGACGTTGAAGCTCAAATACAGTCACGAACAAAAGTCAAAAGTCCAATGAAACCCTTTACGTATATTTATGTATATTTTGCTCTTTCCGTCGCCATCATTCATTGTCACTAAAGTTTGGTGGACGCAAAAAAAACTACCAAGTCCAGTACAGTATTCTGAACCACATTGATATATAGGTAAGGACAGTCACACCAAACAATTGCTCATAACTGTATACACACACACACACACACACAACACCCTCTCCATCTCGTTGAAACTCCTGTCACATACATTAGTTAGCAAGCAGGAGTTTCTATCCAATGGCAGGCGATAGATCCCAGTAGCGACAGATTGTTTTCCGAATCAAACTCATGGCATAATGCGTCCCAAATTCACAATAGCACCACCAGCGCCAGGCTAACGAGGCTCGCATAAAATTCACATATGTATTGGGGGGACCGGCAACTCTCAGCCACAGCTAGGATGCCAGGCAGCTATTTCACTTTATTCTCGACGTTATTCACAATAGATGCGGTGTAGTGAGAACACAAGAGATCATATTATGAGAATGGTTGTACTTTGGCTTTCAGACAGTTGTTGTGTTATGATTTATTAGAACAGGACATAATACTTGTGTGAATATAGTACAGGAATTTCGTTTTCATTACCTAAAGTTCCTAGTGATTGTTCAGCGTTTCGTCATTGTGATGCATTATATAAAAAAAAGCTGGTTTGGTCCGGTCTTCTAAAAGCCAACAAATATTCAGACAGTTCCGGTCGTAATACTGTGTGTACGATAGATATGAAACGTAATTATCAGGTACGCTTAAACATACGGGAAAACATTATTTCTCTGCATGTTTTGTTCCTTTTGTTTTATAGTGTTTAGAGTTTGGTGGGTACGACAGCTGATAACAACAATAATAGTGTCCTCTGTTTGTTGTGGCGAGTGTATTGTGCCATCACCTCCCTCCCTTTACCTAACATTTACTGGGAATTAAACTCTTATCTCTGGCCTGCAGTGGATAAACCCGAACTGATAATTATTATGATGATACTCCCTGACGATTACATCCTTCGTCTCGTAATTACACACTGTCTGTTATTCTAATGCAGGTTTTATGTAGCACGTATGTATTGACGGCATTTTATATTACGCACAATCGTTCTTACTATATTCTACCATAAGGCTCAGCAGATTATCCAAAGTTATAAAGCATTAGCAACAGGAAACATTTAACGTCATATCACAAATGTTAGGCTACCAGTCGACTATTAAATAGGCTGCTTGAGTGGAGTGAAGTTAGTATTGGTGTGACCGTTGGAGTGAGTGAGGGTACAAGTGAACGGTCTCTCCATGGTGTGTGTGTGTGGGGGGGGGGGGGATTTACCACCAGCTTGTAATCATACAGTAGGTTTGCAGTGAGGAAACAAACATTACAAGACGTGGTTTTTCTTGTTCTTTCATTCGTTATACAGTCCTCCTTGCAAGAGCAGGCGAGTACTTTGCATAATAGTCTTGAAATATTCTAACATGGTACATTTTAATTGTAGAGTTTGTTGTCGTTTGATGTTACTTTATTGTTATTTCTGAGTTTTGTTTGGCATTAGAGGTTTATGGGTGTTTATATTTTTCAGTTAGGTATTATTACAGAATAACTGGGGTTTTAGCTAGGCTTGAACAGTATTACCACATTAGGCTAGGTCCTGGAAATTTGCCCAGGTCATTTTATGATAGTTTACACTGATTATACCTGGTAGTTTGCCCAGGTTAGGTCCGGTAGTTTGCCCAGGTTAAGTCTCGGTAGTCTGCTGTGGTCTAGGTTAGGTTAGGTCAGGTCAGGTCAGGTCAGGTAAGACTAGTTTCCAAATCATGTTTGTAAACAGGGCATATCTCGAAAACGAGGCATTTCCGAGAGAAACACCATAGATGAAAAGTGTCTTAAAATGGTCCAAAATAGTGGGTAATGATACTAATATATACAATATAGTGAACCCAGGTTTTCTGTAAATTTACCTTCAATTATTGCTATATACTTGTTCTAGTAATATACTCGTACTTCAAGGAAATGTTTCAGTATATCATTATGATATACTGAATAGGAAAATGAGCATCGTGTGAAAATGAGAATAATATAAGGCGATCAATGCATAATTATTATAACTTATCCAAATTCTCCTTATTATCGAGACAGAAAAAGGTGACTTAATTCTTTGCCAAGGAGGTTATTCTAGATGTAGGGTTTTATAGACCTTTTCTGACGTGCACTGGGTCACTTTGCTGTTTCAATATTCGCTACAGAAGGTACAGTTAAGACGTGCTTTGAGCTGGAGGGAGATTGCATGTTAATTTATACACCGGATGTAATTACCACTTAATGGTCGACTCTTAATAGCTTTTGTTCTTCCTTGTGGGATTATAATGATTAAAATAGTGCTTCCATATTAATTGTCCTGTATGGATGTTTGTATGAGAAGTGAATTGGTTATGATCAGAAATTATGCATCACGAGTGTACATTGTGACAAGAGTCGCGTTTATGAATGCCCCAAACTTAAGACCGCCTCGAGGCTGGCACTCAATCGTGTTTTTTGCATGTCCCAAACTCTAGTCCGCCTCGAGCCCAGGTCTAGTCAAGTCGAGCCAGTTCTGGAGCAGGCTAGACTCAGTCTCAAGGCGGATAATGACGTCACAATGTAAACAAACATATTGAAAAATGGCGTACAAAGCAACAATAAGGTAAATACACTGAACTTAAAGGTTCAATTAAAAGTTAATGATAAAAAAGAGTTAATGATAAAAGTTAATAATAATTTCCATTGCTCCGAGAGGGAAGAGTATCAAAATTGAAAATATCTGTTTTCCGCCATTTTTGTTGTTGTTGTAGTCAGTCTCCAACGGTCGACCGGGACTGTTTTTGAATGTCCCAGAATCTAGTCTAGCCCGCCTCAAGCCGCAGGGGCATTCATAAACGCACCTAAGGACTTATAAGCTACCGGAAAAAATAACCTGTTAAAAAGATCTCTTCCAATTACATTAGTTGGGAAATACCCATTGTTCATAGAAATATCCATATTTAACGAAATCTCTCGCCATTCACCTAGATAGTTATTACAAGATGTACTTTTTATACAATACCATAAGAAGGGAAAAAGCTTGATGTACTAATGTTCTTTCATGTAATCCCAACGACTATAAATAAAGTATGCTTCGTACAAACAGGTAAAAGGGCTTTTTTCAAAGGTTATTTCTACACTCGTTGGTAATACGATAGGAGGTGGAACCTGACCGTCAAGGAGTGGAGTCTGTTTATACTAGTATCGACTTCAGGAATATGCCTCCCTGTCAAACCCATTTTGTGCTAATGTGTAAGGCCCGTATGAAAACTAAATTTGCGACATATATGTGGGCGTAATTCTTTCACCAAAATTAAAACGAATGGCATAAATTTCGAATTCTGACCTCGACAACCCATGCATGGATAAACTGCAACATTTGCATAACCATTAGTGTAGTGCCAGGCATAGCAGATAAACACTGCACTCGCAATTACTATGATAAGACTATCAACCTCATTACTGTAACATTTTAATTGGCCCATTTCCCCGGACCTGTAAGCCTTTCCCTTACCTTGTTTGCTCTGATATAGGCTACTGAGGCTCGGCTATTGTAACAACATAGACTTTATATTCATACAAGCACTTTTCCTCTTTCTACCCTATACCTCCTATCGCTGTTCTCTCTCTCTCTCTCTCTCTCTCTCTTGGATTATGGTTTCTGTAACAGATGCTGGTTATTGAACCTACCTATAGTATTTATTAGCGAGTGTAACATGAATTACTTTCGTCTAATTGCCAGCTAGGTCGGTGAAAACAAAAGCTTTTAAAATCCCTTTAAAAGGCTTAGGATGGAATTAATTGCCAAATATTCTTGAATAGAATTTAAATTGAATTATTAGGTTCGTTGCACAGGTCAGTGTAGCTTTTCTGTTTGTCACGGCCATTGCAATATTTCATGCAAAATATTGCTAATGAACGCTTCTGTCCCTGATATTTGCTGTTGCTTTTTTATGCCAGTAATACCGGTACTGTTCATATGCATTTATTAATATTTATGAATTTATATCAATACAACAGTTCAGTCTTTCAAACAACCGCTGCATGTGACCTTTAGGAGTGAATATTGTGATACACAGAATATATATATAGTCCCACTAACCTATACATAAAAGAGCTGTACTTCACCTTGATGCTACATCCACTAAATTTATTGCTTTCCCATCGTTAGTGATTGGAAGCTGAAATAATTATATTCTTTGCCAAATTTCGTTTCGTGTGCTTTACAAGTATCACGCTACACTTTTATGTGGTAGTGACTGTACCAAAAGCCTGTACCCAGTGAAAAACAACACAAAAACAAAAAAGAAATATTATCGTGTCAAGGAAATTGGTGAAAGAAAACATCTGATAAATTACGAGCCATTCGACATAAGTTTGTAGTTATGGCCTGGGTTTCATTGTGTACATAAATAACACGATTTTTTTCATTATACTCGTGCAGGCGTTATTATATTGCAGTCGCAAATAAGAACTCATTTCACCAATTGGTTATTCATGGTGGTGGAATTAATGTTGAAACCATATGTGTCCCATAACAGTTACCGGCGTTATTTAGTATCTATGGGTTACTATTTTATATACGATGTTAACAGTGGCCTACAAACAAAGCCTATATTCAGTCGCTTTACCCTCTCCCCTCTGCCCTTCCGTAACGTTTCCTGCGTGTACAGCTGAAGAACAATATGAATTAATTTCACACGAGGTTAACTCCCCACTTGTGAATTATCTACTGTGCTAGGCAGGAACATTGATATTCCATTTCTTTTTTAAACCTTACGAAATAGCATTGATTCTGTATTTGACAAGAAGCATTATTCCTACTGCGCAGGTGCTAAAACTAAATAGGCTTTATTTCTAACATCTGCAAAGACACCTATGCGCTTGTTACATTAATACTGTGGTGTCTCGAGAATTATTACTGGGCAGGAAATATCTGAATCAGGGTTTTTGTATTCTATGAACCCTGAGAAGAGGTTGATCACTGACGGACATGCGCTGTTGGTAGGTAGGCTAGTATGTGTCCGAAAGTGTGCATGAGGAAAGTACAGTACAGTCTTCTTCATCAGTCATAGTTATATTCTGTTATTTTCCTTGCTGATCACCACTTGGCATTACTATCATTATATCATGCATGTAATTGGTAGCTGTCTACTATATGAATAATCGTAATAAATGGTGAGAATGATTGCGAGAATTCATGTGTCGCGTCGGAAGTTTGAAACACCTCAGTAGTCAGTCAGTAAACACCATAATAAAAGACTCAGTCAAGTCAGTTTATACCTTACTGTTATGGAGGGAGGAGTGACGGTGATCTGTCTCGAGTTTATTATTCTCTATTCACGATACAGGCGGGATTCTCCTAACATTAATTGTCGCCGACGTTATTATGGGCAAAACAGTACAGATGAGAATGTAAACAGTGCCGTATTAATTAGGTGTGCACCCAAGATTGATTAATACGTGTGATGTTGGCTGGCACGTAACACCGGTAAGTAATTATAATCCTTCGTATTTCTATGTATATTTATCTGTAATTCGTATCATTTTTATCTGTGTTGCAGCTGGCATTATAACTTTAATACTTTATTGTTATTTTATGGATTGGGGTATAGAAGCAAGTGTTTAAGAGTAATGAATGTAAGTGAGAGGTGAGCATGGAAGTTGCCATGTATATTATTGAGATTAATATTATTACCCCACTGATTAGGCAGCCAACTAGACTATGGTTTTCAAGTGCTAATGATGGTAGTAAGATCTATAGAAATATGTGGCAGCAAGGGAATAGATGAATGGCATTTGGTACAAGAAAAACAAAGAAAAACAGGTAAGCTGGAGTGAGGACAGGAACGCCATAAGTAGTTGTGTTTCGGGGACAGCACTGGGGACTTTTTTATTCAAGAACATTTGTGGTGCATACGATGGCGTGGTACTGGTACGATGACTGTAATTTGTCTATGGAGCCATCGTACTAGTACCTCACCATCGTTGTATACATCACAAAGGTTCTTGAATACGACCCTGGTTAGTACGTGGCGACCTTGGGGAGAAAAGGACAGGAACGTCAAATATTGTGTTGCGGGGACAGATAAAGTTTCGATGTATTATGTTTGTAGTTAAATACTCGAAAATTAATCTAGTTACATCCTCTCTATACCTCATTAATTTTACGTAGATCAGACACGAGGATTAATGAGGTATCGTATATACGCCGTACGTCTAGTTTCATCACATGTAGCGTAGTTGCATAGAAATAGGGGGTGTTTGCTCGTAGCCTAGCTTCAATGTTGAGTTTTCGGATTGATGGCTTCATCTGACTATAGCTCGCTAGTTGGCTTGATAAGGTGTGTTATTGGACGAGAAAGATTGGCTCTTGTCCAAATAGAGACTGCCCACACGCAGGCTGATTGGTCGTTTTCACACACACACACACACACACACACACATTTTGTACACATTTGTAGGACATCTCTTGAATATGTGAGTGTTTATTGCTAACCAGTAGACTACCGTACACAAAACGTTCTATCTAGTGTTTCAAAATGCAGACTCATTAATAATAACAACAATAAGAACAATAACAAGTACGCATATTTTGAGTGGGGCCTGTATACTTTGCCACTAGGTTGGGTTCGATTTTGTTCAGCAAGTTTTACTTTGCAATATTGGAAATCCTGCTGGGCGAGAAAGTGGAAGCAGGGAGGTGAATATTTGGTAGGAAATGAAAGAAAAATAAGGTAGGCAGGGAAAGACGAGGTGAAGGCCAGGAGGAGGGAGGGTGGGTGGGAAGGAAGGACAGCAGTAACTGACAAAGGGAGGGGGCCCAGGGGGGGATACAACAGGAGAAAGAGAACGAAGGAAAAAACATTAAAATTAAAATAGGATGGGGTGAGAAATGAAGTATAAGATAAGAAATAGCCTAAGTAAGAAAGAAAGGACACGAGAAAAACCCAAGTGAAATCGTAAGATAAAGGGGAGAATGGAAATAGGATTGTGGAGATAGATGTAGACCGTTAGGAGGAGAGTGGGCGTTGAGGATGTATTGGAACGCTCGAGTAATGGAGTCCATTCTGGCAGCAATAAAATATACGTTCTTAACACCATTGTTGTCGGATTCCAAAATTTGTGAAGACCAATTCTTATTCTGGT
Organism: Petrolisthes manimaculis; assembly: GCA_034508575.1. NCBI lineage: Eukaryota > Metazoa > Arthropoda > Malacostraca > Decapoda > Porcellanidae > Petrolisthes > Petrolisthes manimaculis. The sequence continues at coordinate 31,940 of JAWZYT010003575.1, read as the reverse complement.
TATGCTTTTCAGGCCATCACAAGTGCTTTACCATCGCCTTTGTCATATTTGAAGGATTTATACGTTGCCTTACCTGACTTTTACAAGAAGTATAATTATATCCCTCGCTTTTGGTTTGTCAAATCTTATTCCTGGGTAAAAATAAAAGATGCTCCTTTAATTTAACGTGAAAAGTGTATTGGTCTTAAAGTACAGTAGTTTTAGCTACAAAGCAAATCAACAGTAGAGGTCTATTAGGCTATCAGATTGCATTTGATGACTATTCAGCGGACAACCCCAAAACACTCGTCCCCTACAAACGACCCTACTCTTTGATCGTTTCCTCTACTCGCCTGAATTAGGGCTTCATTACACACACATAATCTCTCTCTCTCTCTCTCTCTCTCTCTCTCTCTCTCTCTCTCTCTCTCTCTCTCTCTCTCTCCGTGACCTCAGTAAACATTCCTCGTAGTTGCGTATAATTGCACCGTTTGCAGTGAATGTGTTGGAGCCTTGCTTGGCGGGAATGGTGGCACACGGGGACGGCGTAATGGCGTGGTTAACCTTCTGTCGCACGAGTCCTCATTTGTGCGTCACATTAACATTCAGGTTCGGCACTAAGGGTTAGAACCTTTCATTAAGTGGGACGACAAAAGTTAGGTCGTCTCATCGAACACCGTGTTATTATAACTGTCTAGGCAGATATGAAACACGGAAACTGAAATGTAATATGGCTACTAAATGTAACAGCCGCTACACGTGTGTCAGCTAATTTTGAGAATAGTAGTTTACCTTGATCGGCCTACGTGTGTGTGTGTATAACCAGCATTCTGAACCATGCCATCTGTCTCGCTTAAAAGTAGGCGTATGTCATATACCAAGATAATTTGTGCAATAACACAAATTCGATACTTGTCACGCTACATGATGTTGTGTATTGCTCCGTTTTGTTATTTTATTCCTGACTCAACACTGGGGAAGGAAAAATGTATCTTCAGTCCAAGGTCCGGTCTATTTCACATACACAAACTGAAACAGATATATTTTGAATTTATATTTAGTTATGCATGATTTATATAGTATGCAGCCTGATTGAGCAAAGATCCATTAATTTTGTGATTAATTCGTAGTCTAAAGTAAATGTTTGATTAATTATTGATTATTACCGAAACTGAACCCTTCCAACTAATGATAATATGGTGACACGACAACACCTGCATGAGACGTGTACTTAAACGTCGTAAAGAACAATTTATCGTCGCTCTCCGTATCGATAAATAAACCCTTGATTACCTTAGCGAGCGAAAAGAAAGTGTGAAAGAGTTGGGGGGCGGAAATTCCTTGTTGCCCGGCTTCCTTCCCCTCTTGAAAAAAAAACTCCGGCCAACTTTTGCAATCTGATCAGCCGGGGAACGCGCTTAACTGTAAATGTAGGATACCGTCTTGGACAAAAATAATGACTAGGAGTTGTTCCGAAGTGAAGTAAGATTGTAAATAGGCTAGCTTGATAACTCAGTAAATAACGTGTTATAAGAGGATACCGGTATATATCTGTACAGCCTAATGGTGTGGAATTGCACCTAGGTAAAGCGAGATTGTAAATGGCTTGATAAATAAGTAAATACATCTTTTAAGATTGCTAATTATTTTTACCTGTATACAGTACTGTTTTTGTGTCATATACATTTACGTTGAACTGACTCGCATCGTTTGGAAAAAAATGTGTGGGTTCAAAAATCAATTTATTTAGGCAAATGCATAGTATAAAAACCAGGCAAGCTGTGACCAGAAACTATTGCCCGTGACTGTACCTGATGGTTTTCCGAAAAATAAAGCGAGGAAAAGAAACTCGCTTGAAATTCCTTGCACTGAATTCAAGTTGGATTATTTTACTTCTTATTTTAAAGGTGTTTATGAAAGTAACAGCTACGGACCAAAATAAAAGAGAGAGCTTCTGCACTCATCTTTTGTACTCTAAAAAAATACACAAGTACAGACAAGTGAAAATAATAATAATACACAAAAAGCCCTGCACATCCCGAATGCAACTTACTTATTAAATAAATCTCTTATGGCCAACTATATTCCTCCTGGTAAGCAACACAACCATTTAATTATTTCCTCTGCAAGTAACCACAATTTATTTTACTTTTGTAGGAATAAAAGTTTGGTCCTTCACAGCATAAATACATATATATTTATATTTTGAAACTTTTGTAATAGGTTAGAAGATAATGTAATTGTTTGCGTGGAATGGAATGAATTAATAACCTTTTATGTTGTAATAGTGCACACTATTTATTTCGGACTGGGTGTGGCAAACATGGTGCAATTTATATATTCCCATGGATTCATATTGGAGCAAAGAAATAAAAATCTAACTCCAAAATAAATGTTGACAAGATTTCCACACTCTTTGGGTTTTGACAATGGACAATCATAGTATGTGAAATAGGAATAGGCCTAAGCCATTGTAACCTGTTGTTTACTTCCCACGTCGGACATGTTTGGGTGGTAAAGGACATGTTTGGGTGGTACAGTCATGGTCAATTGACAAGCAACACCTTCGAATTAGATGGCTTCGAAAAATTATCCAAACCTATAGCCGTTGGTCTCTGTAATATTGGTTCATAAGATTCATTCAAATGGCTCGCTTTTATTAACCACCCTGGTTGCAGGACTTTTGACCATGACTGTACCAGTATAAACAAACACAACACACGTGATTACACTGACCTGGCTCATGGCAGCGGACACGAATTTTGTTTGTCGTTATCTTTATGAGTTTGTGAAAATACGGCGCCGTTTAAAGCCCAGGCTCATATCAGCTGGTTCATAAAGGGCCAGTAAACTGTGAACTGTTATGAGTGCACTGAATACCGTACTATGCACGCTTCATCCTACTTGAAAAATTGATGCAGTAATTATCTCTCCTCTAAAAGACTGGCAGAGTCTAGCGATGTGTACTAGAGTTGATGCTCTTTTATACGAGCTGTAGTCCTAATCAGAAAAAAATAAAAACAAAATAAATATAAAGGACCGAGGTAGAGCTGGATATACAGCAAGTTCAGCTTTGTATTTTCGTAAATCTTATCTCCAATTCTATTCTTGTTTAATTAATAGAACTAGGTTAATTTTCTCAGCTACTAACAATTTATTTACGGTACCTACGTACTTTTAAAATTCTGGAATAGAATGCCTCCTTTTCATGATCCTAGTGTACTATTATTTGGGCAATCTGTTTATCTGTCCTCATTATTTCTCGGAGACTGCTTAGGCGACTTTGCTGAATATATATTGGACCTTTCTTTTACATATACGAATTTTACCTACAGCTTGGTAACAGGTAGCCTAGTTTGTGTGTAGGGGTGGATTACATACTGGCTAATGGCGTGCTGGGAGAGGGGAGTGCTGGCCAGTTATGGTGGCCAGCCGTGCATAATATCAGTAAATAAAGGCAGGGACGGTATTCATAACTTCTAACAAACAATATTCATAACTACAACTAACTTAACTAACTAACAGTATTCATAACTATAACTAACTAACGGTATTCATAACTATAAGTCAAGTGCAGCATTTCATGGATGTTTTTTTTCGGACAGCCTCAATTATTCTTCACTGTTAGATATACAGGTGTTAAGATTCACACAGTCGTTGCACACTTTCATTTTTATGCAGTACTCTAAATTCAAATGCCTCCATTAATTTTGGTGGACCTTCATTAGGCTAGGCTAGGCTAGGGTAGGCTAGGCTAGGGTAGGGTAGGGTAGGGTAGGAGAATGGTGGTTGTTGGGTGTGAGGCGATATACAGTACAGATAGCAGCTACCACACACTAGGCTAGACAAGGTAGGTACCGGTATTGAAATAGTGGTGGTAGTAACAGTGGAAGTTATTGCATGGTCGTAATTCTTGCAATGATTGGTGGTGACTGTAGCAATTGTATAGCTGATAACACCCAAATCTTGCTTTGTAATTGCTGTTGGTGTGATGAAGGTTGAAAAAGGGTACCGTAGTTGTATTCTTTTAATATTATTATTAAATTGTTCGCTTTTAGTACCCACCACCTACCTATTCGACCACATACACTCCAGTATCGATAGTTCACTACTATTACTACTACTTTTGGTTACTAGTAGTGTAACTTTACTCGTATAGTCAATGATGTACTGTAAACCATAAGTATAGTCCCACCGGACCACACACACACACACACAGGCCGGGTACATACAGCCACACACAGCCCCTCCCTGTTAGCTTTAATTAATGAATGTTTGCACTCTTCAATTTTGGCGAAGTTTGCCTTTGTTATATTACATGATGTACAGTCCGTGCCAGGGCGATGGTGGCACTGCGACCTGGCACATTACTTAGGCCAAGGCGTATATAGTTAGTACAGTCACCAGCAAAAGTTGTGAATATTACAGCACCAGGGTTCATAATCGTACACATTAGGTAACCTTACGGAACATTTTCACGTTTGTGCAAAAATCAGAAGAAAGTATTCTATTTAATGTTCTTTTTCTTAAGTTTGACAACACCTGGATATGGTTATTGAGCTGTGTAAAAGATGTTTACTGTTGACAGGTCGACTGGAAGACACCGTAGTGTTTGTAAAGACGGAAAAATATGCTTGGGAGGGAAAATAAACATACATCAGCTACTGTTGGTCGCCCCTTAGCCTTTGACTTAACGAAAGCTGCTACATGTTAGGGTTATTTTATATTATGTGACATAAACTGAAGGCAGAGAGTGTCTGCAAACATTTACACATGACTGCAGGAAACCTTTCTGATATTTCTCAATTATTGTAGTCCCGGTGGATAGTAAAACAATGAAGATATCGCACTAGAAGAGGGCTCAAAGTTCAGGCCTAACTCTTAAGTGAGGGCATTAAGCTAACACATTCTATTAGGAAGTCTGTGAGGAGCCTAGGCCTGACAGAATTCTAAATGACTGAGGTTTGGTGTTGCCCTATTGACGGTTTTACTTTTCTTTTACATGGTATGATTTCAAGCATGGAGAGAGTTGTAACACGTATACTACGGTACATAATTATTTCGTTAGCAACTATAGCACCATGGATTTGTGATTGAGAAACAATAATTACATATTTATCAATATGATTTTAGGTATAGGCTAACATGGTAATGTTACCATATGGACAAAAATAACAGTAACACTAAAATCCATTGCTGTGGACAATTGTCGAATTCATATATCACGATTCAACCAATTTCCGATATAACAATTGTGACGAGATTTAAATCTTTTTTATTGTCAGTCAGCGCTGTTCCGGGCTCTCCAATTAACATTAAATCTATGGTAGACGTCAGAGGTGATGGAGGGGGCCTCGCTCCCTGTCCAGCTGCCTTCCACCCACTGCCACTGACAACCATCACCATTACACCATCACCACTATTACCACCCACCACCATCGTAACCCTATACATTATCACCACTTACCACGTAACCTCATCCCATCACTTGTTCGTACCATAATTGAAATGAGTAGATAGTTTCCCTCTATCATCACCACCACTAACTTACTGCCACGAGCCTCGCACCACCACCACGTATGTGTACCTCTCCATCAGGGGCCTCCCTTTGCGCCAGTCAAATCCCCAGTCTCATTTTCGAATCCAATAAATCGACAACTGGCACTTCTTTCTCCATGTGTGACAGCTTTATATATGTATGTCACCGCTGCTTTTTTGTCATTTAACACAGTGGACAGGCGCACACACCACCCTGACCAGCTCGTCCTTTTAATTTTATCATATGTGAAGTAAAAAATCATGTCCCAAGTGTAGTTTCACTTTCGTGTTTATAAAGTAATTGTAATTATATACATGACAATAGGTTGAAGAATTGTTACATTTTCAGGGCTTAGAATTGTACATTTGAGATGGAATGTTAGCTAGCAACTGAAAATGTACTCTTGGGGGGGGGGGGGCACTTGTTTTGTTCTAATTCTAGACACAATGACTGTTGAGTTTTTGAAGTACTAGTGGGGGGAGCAGGATTATATTGGTCATTAATATATTGATCTGATTTCAATATTATTTTCTAGGTGTTTGGGGACTTTCCGAGTATCGCCGCCTGAACGCCTCGTGTGGATAAATGGTGAGGCATCCTCCGAGCTCCTACTTGGTCACTGCACACCTCGCTCAGCTGGTTAGTTATCATAATATACCATTATTGTACAGTCGTGGTCAATAATAATCATTCACATATGGGCAGCTCAAACTAATTACTGTTTAATGTTTTCATGTTCACATGTAAGTTATTGTTATAAGTAGTGTGTAGCTGCTCGTAATAAATCAAAATATAGTAGGCCTACTTAACCTATTTATAGGAAAGTTTGTCAGCAAAGGAACAGAGTGAAGTTCTTTCAAGTTCTTTATCTACTTTTAGTACAAGCCCCAACACTCTGGGAAACATTGCCACTAAAGGCCATGAAGTTATTTGATACATGGTGGGATAAATAGGCTAATATGAATAAATATAAGTAACTGTCAAACTCTTCCGTGAGTTACCCCTGTATGGATGATTATTATTGACCATTATTGTACTTCTCGTAATTGAAAACCTTAGGCAATATATTTTATGTAATAACTACGGTAGTGTTTGAGTTTTTCGAAGTTTCTGATTTGGTGGGCCGAGTTGAGAGGTTAAAAACTAGCCTACAGTATATCAATGTGGCTAGAGGTAAGGTTGGATAGATACCCCAACCAGACTAGGCTATCTGATGACCTGCTCTCTTTGGAAACTTCCCTGGGAGTGGCCTAACCAGAAAAGTTTTAATCATCCTTGTGCACACAAAATCTTTACTTGCATGACTTCCTACCTCCTTGATTAATCTTTTCTTTCTTCACTTTACCCACGTCACACTCAAACCTTCACTTGTGTTTATTTTCAGATATATTGTACTTGTATGCATTTTATAAAGATATTCCGTTGCATTCTTTCACCATGTCGACACCACTCATAATAATTATAGCCAACACATTCCACTTCACCTACAGCCCATCCTTCTCTTCCATCCCATCACAGGCTTTGTACACCTATTTATTCTCTCGAGCCATCCATAGCATACCTTCATTAAAATTACGGTCTGAAGCCACCAATTGACACTCCTTTACAAAAACAATATTAGCTGACCATTTCCAACACATTCCTACCATTTATATAGTTGCCTATACAGATTTACAGTAGTTATAATAGTAGCATAATAATTACATAATAATCGTATATACTACATATAATAACATATATAGCAACAGTATACAAACTGCCGTGTCCTAGGCTGTCATGCTTAATTTTCGTTTGCCCAGTAATATATAGGATTAGGAATAAAGACAGAAGCTTCAAACTCATGTTTCCTTCTATATTTTTGTGACGAAGTTATTTCATGGTACCGGTATGCCTATAGTTTTTTTTTTTTTTTTTTTTTTTTTCCTTCCTATTGGCTCTCCAGGAATAGTCTGTACTATAATTTAAGGATAAGTCAAACTTCATGCAACATTTTTATAAGTTTATTAACCACAAATACACTGGTCATTATATATAAGTGAATGCCTCAGACACTACTACAACAGCCTGCCACTGACTGCCATACCACAACAACACGAGTGAGTAAGGGCGGCCATAAGCTCAGTGGCTGGCTGGCTGGTTTGGCTATTAGAGAGGGATTATAGGGTAGGGACATGGAGGGGAAGGAGGGGGGAATAGCTAGACATTTTCTATTTAGTTTACATTTTCTACTTGAGTAACTTATAATTGTAGACTTCTAATACTTAATAAATTTAAAAAGATAACACTGATATAAGAACAGATTAATTTCATTGCTCTTGTCATCACCCATTATTACATTTATTTATGAAGATAGTCTTGACCCTCCAGCTATTAAACTTTTTCTATTATGCAAATGCACTTCAGTTTGCAAAGAGTGTTATATAGAATGGCAAGTTCTCGATAATGACAACAATCTACCACTTAAAGGTAAATGTGAAATATTGGAACTTGTGATATTTGGCACAGTATGAGATGGTAAGGGCATGGAGGGAGGAGGGGGCGAAGACATAGAGTGAAAGAGAGAGATAGGAAAAATCCCTAGGGTTAGGAACTACAGTAATGCAATTAATTAACTGATTGTATGTAAACTTGGCATAGTCTTAACAGCCAGCAGTAACAGGACTACACTATGCTACTGCTGGGACGGACTGGGAGAGCAGGAATAGGTAGAGGAGATAAATAGGGAAAGCATACAGGTTAAACAATGAAGAGGAAATAGTTAAAGGAGGAGTAATGCATGATACTCTATAAATTTTATGCAGTATTAGGGAGAGTATAGGGAAATGTCAAATGGGGGAGGAAAGGGAATAGGTAGGTGTACAGTTGATTGGGGAAAGACATGTAAGAGGAAGACTTTGAAAACAAAGGGATATATAATAATGGAAGACCGTCTTTAGCTACTTGGAAAAACAATGACAATTTCCAAAGACAGTATCAATCTGGAGATAAAATATTGTTAAATTTATTTTTAAAATTGGCCAAGCATAAGTTTCTGAAACAATATACCGATTGTATACAATTATGGTTTTTAGTCATTTGGAGTTGTCACTGGTTTGGATACTAATTTTATATGTATATTTTTTTTATTTCACAATACCCTGACCATTAACAGTATATTTAATGAATAAGTAATTAAAAACATACAGATTGGAAAAAATCAAAGGAAAAACAAAGATGATAGTGGACATAAGGCAATGTAGCACCTGATTCACACAGGACCAACAATAAAACTTCAACCAGTATTTTTTTTTTATATATATATACCATATATAATTTCCGAAAACACCAACTCAGAACAAAACTTCATAAAATGAGGGATATACAATTAATCTACAAGAGGGAGCGCCTGTATGGAGTTTGTAATACCAGTAATTGGTGTACATATTACTGTACGTTTAGTACAGCACTGTTCAGTATACATTTTGCAGTATGGTACGTTTATATAAATACACTTTTGGTTATTCTTGGATTGTGTATAGAAGTGGCCTCACACTGTACTTGTTCTTTCCCATACAGTTTTACAACTGATCAGGCAATAATACTATTTTCAAATGAATATGGAAACGCATATCGAGGATGGCTTTTATCAGCTGTAATATAACATCAAGTTTTTTTTTTTATTGTGCTCCCTTATTCAATTAGTTTTGTTAAATTCCACCTTTAGGATTAATATTAATGAACAGATATTGGGCAAAGACATTCCAGTGTACAGCCACCTTAAAAATGACAAAACATTGTGTGGATGATATGTGTTTGGTGTGATTTTAAGTGCCACATGAGCCAAGAATTTCTCCTAGTCTCACTGTATAGTCCCCAAAATAAGCATTGCTTTTTATACAGAGTGATAGTAGTACCGATAATCACTCGATAACTTTAAAATCTACATACCTATACTCTCTAGTAACATTGATACAATCATAACTGTACCCACACTACTTCATGAATACTGCAATTATTGTACAGTAGTATAAAAGACCTTTGAATTTGATTACACAATTCACCTTATTTAATTTAAGAATAATTATGGTTATATAATATAAAATACTCAGTAACCTTTCTTTTCCATACAGAATCATCAGTCCACTGAGTGACAATACTTCTTATTGGAGACTATACATCAGTTGTCAACATCATGGACCCAAAACCTGCTCTCCTCCTCAGCCTTGGGTGATATAACAAGTTTGTGAAAATGACAAATTTTGCATTGATCACAGTATGCAATCATATATTGTCATTAACATCAGTAAACAATTTAAGCATTTCTAGCAAAATGGGAATTTATAAAAGTTAAAAATTAAGTAACAGAAAAAAATCTTTGCTATATGGACAGAATGCAAGAGGCATGAGGAGGGGAGGGATGATGCATGTGTTAAATGGGAGAAATTTGAGTGTTGAGGCAGCACAGCTCTGCAACTTCACTGCCTCTCGCCACTATGATAGAGACTAGTTTAATAGTTGAGAGGAACACTAAGATCACAGCTGCAGGAGTGGTGGTGGTGACCACTGATGTCGCCACACAAGAGTTGACCATGAATACCGCACCTCATAGAGGTTGGAGAAAGTGACCATGTGATCTGAGGTTGGTAGTTGGTACCACTGGTCTTCTGTGAGGTGTGCTAAAGCTCAGTACCAAGCCAAGATACAACCTGCAGGTGAACACGTTGGCCTGCTTGCTTTAGGAGGGCCACAGCAGCTGCATGACGTACCTGCTCTAGAGAACGCCCATCCACCGACAGCAAACGGTCCCCACAACGCAGCTTCCCGTCCAGTGCAGCAGGGGATGACTGCACTACAAACAATACATGGATGGGTTCTGGGCCTCTCTGGGGGTCAGCGCCCCCCACAATACTGAAGCCCAGTGATGCCCCTGCAGCCCTATGCAGCACTACACTCTTGGCCAGGTGAAGGCAGCGGGGAAGTTTCTGCCAGTACAGCCACGAGGGCACAAAGTTACCAGCTCCACCACCACTCTCAGGACCTTCAAGCAAAGATAGTGTGACTCCTCCCAGCTCGGCCGTGGCCTTCAGTAGAGCCACAGCCTGTCCATGAGTAAGCCCCAGCAGTGACTGACCATTCACCGACAGCACCACATCACCTTTCTGTAAGAATATTTGATTAATTTCTTTACTGGATACTTGCAGGAAGAAAACTTGTGTTTTGAAAAAATAGTATTCACAGTACTGTACAGTATGAAAAGGATTACTTACTTTGACCTGCTTTGATTTGCCAACAGGCCCTTGAGGATTGATATTGGCAATGTAGATGGGTGTATCTCCTTCATTGCTGCCTAGACCTCCCCCAACACGCATGCCCAGGCTCTCATTCACACCCTGTAACACAAGGTAAACCACATTACATATCATTTTGCTAAAAGTAACTGTTCATTTTTAACATAGTTGGCCAGTCTTATGGTATATCAGTGGGAATTGCATGCATTTTGTAAAGTACAGTATGATGTTAAAGTATAAGAAAGTTATACGCTATTGCACTGGTATTAAATTTTAAAATTAATGTCAATTATATCTTTCTACTTAAAATTTGAACTGAATAATTATGGTATGTCTAACTAATCACAATTGAGTGTGGATGTCCACTTGATGGTGTATGTATATTGTAATATGAATTTACATTATTTACTTTTGCTAGTAATGTCTGCCCTCATTGGAGGATGAAATATTTCATCATAAATGGTGGATACTCCCACACTTCAACTTGCAACTCAAGCTATTCACATATAGGCAGCAGGGTGAACTTTTGAACATTTTCAGGTTCACATCAGTGTTAGAACTGTGGCTGTCTACATTCCTTTGTATAGCTTGTTCATTTGCATCAAAAGAAAAGTAACTGCAGCATACTACTGTATTTTCATAAAAGAATTAGTATATCCCATTTTCCCCAGTGGTTTACTTTTATCTCTATAAAGGTATTGGGCATTAACAATGGAAGGCTTCTAATTATGCAGAGTAATGTAGCATAAAATATATTTGCTATTAGTTCTACATATTGCTTAGTTGTAGTACAAACACTAATGGTTTTTATTTTTTCTAGACTGTATATCACTCTAAGAGGAAGAGCATGAAGGGTGCTGCTGACCTTGGTAATGGTGACAGTCTTCTGGTGGAGGTGAGGGTTGCCACCAGAACCAGATGTGGAACTCGGACCTTCGATGCGTAGTGAACGGCGAAGTCCCTGCACTAGGTCCCCAGGGTCTGAGTCACGGGAGCGGCGGCTGCGGTGACGGCTGTTGCAGGATCCATCAGCGACATCCTGTGGTGGGGAGTTACCTGACCCAAGGCTCAAGCCTGACACCTCCAACTGGCTGCCCTCTTCCTGCACTGTCTCCATATCTGGTAGTTCAAGGGGATCACTTGAGGGGGTGCGGGCCAAGGCATGACGATGGCGGGGGGGCAAAGCTGGTGGAACACCTTCTTCCTCAAGAGGGCAATCGCCCCCACCCCCAGTTCGTACCATAGAAGACAGACTGCCAGAGCTGTGATGTAGGCCTGACCCCACAGAGGCTAAGGAGCCATTGCTGTGTTGGAGGCTGCCTGGTGTGAGGGAGCCTAGGGAACCAAGAGAGCCACTGCAGTGCTCTCCAGGGATCCTCTGCTGTCCAGATCTACGTTCATCCAGCAGGGACTCGCAGGAAGCAGATAGGCCCATCTCGCCTCCATTTCCTTCCATGATGTCTGTGAAAGTGTCCGTGACATCTCCCAGACTTTTGTTTACATCAGCATATTGATCACGCCGAGGAACAAGTCGCTCTGGGGCAGACTTGGTTCGCCAGTGCTGAACAGGCTGGCCAGGCTCAGGTCGTCTGAACAGATGCTGGTATTCTGGCGGTGGCCCATCAACCTCAGTTTCAGCAGTGCCGCCGCCACCACCACCACGACTCACCACCAGGGATACGTGAGCATGGCTTTGGTGAATGAGGGAGGAAGCATGGTGAAGGCGAGCATAACGCACATCAGCTCCATTGATGGCCAGGATGCGGTCATGAGGATTGAGGCGGCCATCTTGCCATGCTACAGACCCCTCCAGTACCTCCATTACAAAAATACCAGGCTGAGAGCGGCGACCCCCCAACTTGAGGCCCAGAGGACGACTACGTTCCTTGCGTAGAGTAACCATCATGGCCTCACCTGTAATGTTCGCCATGTACAAATCCATCAGTACTCATGCAAGTTAGTTAAAAAATTTTTTACAAATGGTCTATTTTGAATCTAGTACGATTTAAAAAAAATCCCTTTTCTGCTCAAGTAGCTTATATCTCCCATCTTTCCCAATAGAACTGAAACAGGGCATTACCATATTCCTGTTGTCTTGCACATCAAATAAATTAATTTAACTATCTATACTATTTATAGACCCCAACTCATATTTGATATAACCATTTGAATTATTTCATATTACTCTAAAGTACTGTTATACAAGTACAATTGTCAGAATGAGCAATTAATCTGGGAAAAACAGGATCATGTTGTGGAGGATATTAATTGAAGTATTGAATTAATAATTGTTGGGTGTGAAAATAATCATGGTGGTGTAAGATAGGGATAGCTCCCTGACTGTTGTACAATGGAAAATATTGCTCGTAAATGAGGTAAACTACAGTAGGCTCCAGCTATGTATATTTATTTATTCTTCTCAGCATTCCTCATTCTTGATCAGTCATTATCCATGGTACAACAGTGAAGGAAATATTCCTACCATAAGTCATCATGCTTATCAGGTTGATGTTTGCATATTTATTAGATTGAAATGTTCCTAGGAGTAAAACCAATATTAACCTGGGAGGGGCTGGTATGGAGGTGGTGGCTGGCTGGTGGGAGGCTGTGGTGGCGAGGTTATTGTGGTGTTGTTGTTGTTGTTGTTTGGTGAGACTGGGGTGGTGGTGTTGCTGTTTGGTGAGACTGGGGTGGTGGTGTTGTTTGGTGAGACTGGGGTGGATGGAGGTGGATTGGAGGATGGAGTGGATGGGGCAGCAGGGGTTTGATTAGATGATGATGATGGAGGTGGGACAGACAGGTTACGCTGAGCCTCAATCCTCTCCCGATAGACCCCGATGCGGAGGACTGGGCTGTGGCGGCGCAGTGCCTCACACACTTGCTGGTGGCTGGCTGTTGTCATGTCCTGGCCTTCCACCTCAATTATCTGGTCCCCAGCCTGCAGCCGACCATCCTGTGCTACCAAACCATCAGGGAACACTTCCTGCACCACCACACACCGCTATCAGGAGAAAGATAACAACGAATTGGTTAATGACTCGCCACAGCGCACAAGGTAATGTATCAATGCAGTTTTTTTTTTTTATCAGTGTGAGTTGAAGATGAAGGAAGAAGACTGTTAGACCAAGATATGTCTGTAGTCCAGGGTCTTCCTGGCCAAGCACAACTTTCCTCCCCTTTATAATAATTATGAAGCATTTTAACCAATCCCAGCATACCAATAATGCATTTATATTGAGGTTTAACTTTAGGTGTACAAACTTTTTTGCATGAATGTACAGTCTCGTGCTATAGTTTCTGTCGCCTCTCCTGCTTCACTTGGGAGAATTAAGATTCGTATATCCAAGAATGAGAGCCGCTGATGGCAGGAAAATGCTCTCTAGTGGTAGCTTTCATTCTCGAATAGATAAATCTCACTCTACAGCATGTGACTGCACATACCCTATGATATAATACATTTATATAATATAAAGCTCTGTTACTTTATTTATCTAGGAACTTTCGGAACCCCCCCTCCAAAAGTTTCCAGTCATTCCTGTTCCAGCACTCCTTCCCGGCTTTGTCAAACCCTCCTCCACACATATACTTTTATCTGACTGGTGGTCTGTTTCGCACACCAGTTCCCCACACAGTCTTTGTTCTCACTCTCTCATTACAGACTCGAGTTGGACTCACCAGAGGTGTGTCAAAGCCGCCCACGATGGTGATGCCGAGGGCGGGGTGGGTGCGGGGAATCTCTAGGTGGGTGATCTCCCCCTCCACAATGGGTGGCCGAGGTACTCCTGGAGGAGGTAACATAAAAAGTTTGTAATAGAACCTGAGAGGTGCACCCACGGACTATAAAGTATTTATTTACTCCTCGCCAGCCTCACTGTGACATGACACTGCAACACTAAATAAAGTGCTTACCTGTATGGTGCGTACTTTACTAAATGCTTTAGTTCCACATGTCACGGGTTTATGGTTTAACAGTGACAAGTCAATACCTTACTTAGTCCGTAGGTGTACAAATACATAAAAAAATTAAGGAAGAAGAGAGACAAAAAGAAATCAATTATATCCAAGCTAGATCCTACGTTAGAATATAAGAGTGAGTAGATGGTGGGGTGTAAAAAGTAAATAAATAACATGTAACAGAACAAAAACGGTTGTAAACATGATGGGGACCTACTTTAGATGAGAAGGAGGAGGAGATAAGGGGATATTAAAGTTAGTGAGGTGAGTGTGTGAACGAGAAGTGATGAAGGTGATAAGATGAAGTGGAGGGGACGACTACGTAGGATCAGAAGTAAGTAGATGGACAGCCAGAGAACGAGAGAGAGAGAGATAGGGGTATGGGAAGATTAGAGAACTAGAACGAAAGATTGGAGAACGAGAGATGCAGAAATGTGGAACTGAAAATTAATTCCACCTTAGCAAGCAACCGGATAAACCTCCCATTCCCAAATAAAATAGAGTATGAGAGTGAACACTATTCGTACAGAACAAATTTGGTGTTATCCAGGGGGAGGGAAGAAGAGACGAGAACAAGTGTGGTTGGGGAAGGGGGGGGGACAGGTGCAGAACAAGAGAGGAGAGTGTTGAAAAGAGGGAGAGGCTTGTGAGTAACATAGAAGCAGTGAGAGATAAGATTGTTTGAAGAGAGGGAGTGTTTGAAGAGGTAACGAGACTGGAGAAGGGAGAGATTGTTTGACAGCTAAAAGGGTGTGGAAAAAAAAAAAAAGTTGATACGGTACAGTTGTGGAAAAAAAAAAAAAAAGTTGATACGGTACAGTGAATGAATGAAAGTGATACAAGGTGCGATAAAAATGAACGAATATGAAATAATAAAAGAAAGTGAGAACACGTGTGTTTTGAGAAGAGAATGGCAGGAAGTAAAAAAAAAAAAAAACGAACTAAAAACAAAAATACGCAGAGGAATAAGAATGAGGACATGAGAAGGGGAGAGATAACGATAAAAAATGAAGCACAAGAGATACTGTATACAATAAATAAGAATGTGGAATAGAGGGACGAGGAAGAGGGGGAAAATGACAGGGAAAAAAATGATGATAAAAGAGGAAGGAAGCATAAATGGCGATCATAAATATTGAAAAGGGGAGCAAGGAGAGAAGAAGAAGAAAGGAAAAAAAGTGGAGGAAAAAAAAACGATTACGTAAACAAAGCCAGAAGAGTGAGGAGGGGAAGGAGGAGGAAGAGGCGGCAAGATAAGGTGGGAGGAATGGACACAAGAGGTGGTGGTGAGAGGGAGGGAAGAGATGAAAGCAGAGGAGGTAGGCAGGAAGGTGGTGGTGGTGAGAAGGGAGAGAGGTTGACGAGGTGAGAGAGAAGGGAGAGGTTGACGAGGTGAGAGAGAGAAGGGAGAGGTGAATGAGATGGAGGGAGGTGGGAGAGGAATACGAAAGACAAGCAAAAATATAAAACAAACTAGTAATCATTATATAAACCAATTTGATTTAAGAATTGGAGATGGAACTACTGAATAAAAAAGATAAATAAGAGGGACGACTGAAGAAGAAACAGGGAGAAGTCGAAGCAAAAACAGAATAAAGAAGAGACAAAGAGTGACAGGAGAGAGAAAAGATGGTATGAAAGAGAGAAGTGGAGAAAGGAGAACAAAGTTAAGAGAAGAGGAAAAGAGAGAAATATAGAGAGGATAGTATGAAAAGGTAAATTTGAAAGAAGAGAAGAAATGAAAAAGGAAATATGACAAGAGAAGGGTGAACAGAAAAGAAGGCAAGAAAATGAAGAAGAAAAGATGAGATAAATGAACAAGGAAGAAATACAAAGAGAAAAGTTCATGAATAAAAGGAAACAAACAAACAAACAAACGAAAAAGACAAGAAAATGAAGAAGAAACGATGAGATGAGATGTGGAGAGAGCGAGTCAAGAGAAGCAGCAGCAAAGGGAATAATGATGGGTTGTTTGGTGTGCTTATATCCCCTCCTTCCCTCCCCTTTCCTACTCATCACTAGTGGAGGAGGAATCGTGAGGAGGAGGAGGAGGAATAATCAAGTGTGTGGGTGTGGGAGATAAGTGGAGGAATAATGAGGGTTAGGGAGGAATCAGAAGGAGGAATAATATCAGGTAAGTGGAGGAATAATGAGGGTTAGGGAGGAATCATGAGAAGTGAGGAGTTATTATGGGTGTGGAGGAGAGAGTGGGTAGATTCACTAGGGTGAGGAAAAGAGGAGAAATGAGGACACATAGAGGAAGGAAAATGAAAAGGAGAATTATGAAGCGAAAATAAAAGGTAATTTTTTGGTGGAGAAAGAAGTGAATAGCGGAAATATGAGAAGAGTGAGATAAATGAGGAGAAAACATTAATTAAAACACCATCGTAATAATGAGTAAGAACACAGGGTAGGAAATATGACGACGAGATGAAAAAGGAGGCGAAAGAAATGAGAAAAAAGGAAAGAAACGGATGAAAAGAAATGAGAGAAAGTAATTAAACGAAGATGAAGAAAGAGGAATGAAACGAGAAAGAAAATAAACGAAAAAGAGGAATGAAACGAGAGAATAATGAAAGAAACGTGAAAGAGGAAAGAAAATACAGAAAAAAAGGAAAGAGGGAGAAACAGAGAGAGAGAGGACAAAGAGAGCAGCAACTCAGTCACTCAGTCAGGCAGTCAACAACAATGAGGCCCAATAAAAAGTTAACAGGAGTGCAAGGCGTCAGAATAGAGTAGTAGTGAGTCAGTTAAGTACAGTACAGTATTTAATAAGGGAGGGAGGGAGTGAGTGAGTAAGCAACCAGTATGAGTAATAATAATATAATAATACACCCACTGTAATATAACACGTTCGCCAGACAGCACGTGTGATGAGTAATAGAGGATATAATTATCTGAGTGTTTGAAAGATAAGTGGAAGAAGACCTAAGTGAAGTGGGAGTGTGTGCAAGAGGTAAAGTAAAGTACAAGATAAGTAAAAATAAATAACTGAAAATAAAAGACGAAAGATGATTTGTGTATTATTTGTTCTAGATGTTGATGATTGTAAGTTTAAAAATAATAATAGCAGTGCAACAACCGTACCTTGGTCCTTGTAAGTGCAGGTGTGTGTATGTGCAGACAGGGAACGGTGAGGCCCTCGGTAGTTACATCCTGACGTGGCATGAGGACACGACACCCAGTTCCCGGGACACCTGTAGTAGGGGTAGAAGGAGGAGGAGGAAGGGAAAACTGGTGAGTGGAAAATATGGGACCCTGTGATGTAGTCAGAAAATTGGAGGTAAATGAGTCTTTCAAATACTGCCACGAAACACCACCTCTATGGAAGGAGCTTGTTTCGTGGCAAGGTCAGAAGGAATCAGATGCCACTAATTCTCATACACTTTTCTACACCTGTATATTAATCGCTAAAGTTCGTCTGTCATTAATCAACGTCGCCATACCTCAACAAATCATTACTGAACTCTAACTACAAAACTATTATCTAACCACACACATCTTTCTGTCTGTGTGGCTCTCTGTCCTATATTTTCTGTGTATTCTACCTACTCGTATATAGCATCTCTGAACTTGACTCTCTAACTTTAATCCTGGTCTATGTTCAGTCCATCCATTGCGTCTACTGGTGCAGTTGTCTCTGTACCCACCGTCTGACTCGACAGGCTGGCCAAACAAGACGAAAAGGGGAAGCTGTGTACACTACTGACAACAGGACCAGCAGCAGCCAGGAGGGAAAGGACGTGCAGAGGAGAGAAGGAAGGGAGGGAAAGGACGTGCAGAGGAGAGAAGGAAGGGAAGAGGGAGGGAAAGGACGTGTAAAGGAGAGAAGGAAGGGAAAGGACGTGCAATAGAGAGGTGGGAGGGAAAGGGCGTGTAAAGGAGAGGAGGAGGGAGGGAAAGGACGTGCAAAGGAGAGAAGGAGGGAGGGAAAGGACGTGCAAAGGAGAGGAGGAGGGAGGGAAAGGACGTGCAAAGGAGAGGAGGAGGGAGGGAAAGGACGTGCAAAGGAGAGGAGGAGGGTAAGGACATGCAAGGTTGAGGGAGGAGGAGAAGGGAATAGAGAAAAAGAGGAAGGGAAAATGAGTGGGAGAAAGAAATATGGAGTGAAAGAGAGAAGGTGAAGGACTAGAAATGAATAGCGTTTAGGTAGCTGATATTACTTGCTATAAGTGTGTTTACAAAACTAAAATGAGTATGTAATAAAATACCTGTTGACTCTTAAATTAATATGGCTTCTAAGTAAGTAAGACCTTTATTAACCCGAACTACAGATACGGTAAGCATTGTTATACACACTCAAACTAAAACCATATCCAAACCAGAGTATTGCTATATTGTGCTAGTGGCTGCCAACACCACCCTACCAGACTTCTACAATAGGCTCCCTGCAGTTCCTTGTGGGATGTACTATTGACAGGAGAGAAGGGAATAAAGGGGGAGAAGGAAGATATACAGATGGAGGGGACGAGGGAGAAAAAAAAAAAAGGGTAGAGAGAGACAGAGGGGGAAGGGGGGGGGGAAGACATAGGAAAGGATGTGAGAGGGGAAGGCAGGGGGAAGGGGAGGGGGGAAGGGGAGAGGGTGAAGACGGAGGGAGGGAGGGAGGGAAGATATTCTAGCAAGAACAAACCAAAATTAGGTTTGCAGGGAGCATGTAAAACTTCCCCCCCTGCCTCCTACACTCCCCTCTAATGCAATATTCTCTCTCTCTCTCTCTCTCTGTTTGAATGTGTCTCTTTCTCTTCTAGCAGTTCTAATATCTTCTGCATCTCTCTCTCTCTCTCTCTGTGTGTGTGTGTTGTGTTTCCTTTCTGCATCTCATTTATCTCCATATTCTTTGCTCACCTTCCTTGCTGCATTTCCTATTATCTTCATTCCTCTCTTCTTCTTCTGTACTTCTCTGATTCTCCTCCCCTCTCTACGCCTTCTCCTTCTATCTTCCTTCCCCTCTACTACGTTTCTTTCTTTCTTTCTTTCTCTTTCCCCACTCCCTTCTCCCTTTATCACTCATTCTCCTCTCCCTTTTCATGCCTTTCCCATTCCTTCCTCCATTTCTCTTCCTCTTCCATCGTCTCTTTCCTTTCACCCTTAATCATTTTCCCTTTTGTCCCTCCTACTCCTTTTCTTCCACTCCTCTATTACCATCCTCTCCTCCTCCTCTTTCATACTTCTTTAAATTTCCCTTCTCACCTCTTCCATAACTTTTCCAATTCTCTCCCTCCTCCATTCTAATTCCCCTCCCCTTCCATCCCTCCTCCTCTTTTCTTCTCTCCCATCCATCCTTCTCTCCTCTCCTCTCTTCTTCTCCTTGTCATCTCTACTTAGGTTATCCTCTCCCCTCTCACTCCACACCCTTACATTCAATTTCTCTTCCTTCCCTTCCTCCGTCACCTCGCCCTTCCTGTTTTGCATCTCCCCCTTTTATCACCATCTGCGTCCTGTCTCCTGCCATTTACCCACGCAGTTCTCTTCCTATTTTTTATTAGTTTTGTTTTTTTATTCTCATCCACGTTTTTCGTTCCCTCTTTCGTTTTTTCTTCGTTCTTTGATTTCAACTTCATTCCTTATGCATATCCCTCTCTCTCTCTCTCCCTCTCCCTCTCTCTCCCTCTCCCCCTCTCTCTCTCTCTCTCTTCCTCTCTCTCTCTCTCTCTCTCTCTCTCTCCCCCCCCCCCCCCCTCTCTCTCTCTCTCTCTCTCTCTCTCTCTCTCTCTCTCTCTCTCTCTCTCTCTCTCTCTCTCATAATTTTTCCTTGCTGTTTCCTTCCTTGGCTGTCACTCCCTTTCCTATTTTTTCCTTCCGCCTTCATTTTTCTGGGCTGTCAGTCCTTTTCTTTCACCTTCATTCTTTTCGACTGTCACCGTTTTTCCTTCACTTGCTTCCTTCTCCTTCCTTTCTCATATATTTTCCTCTCCTCTCCTTCTTACCTCCTTTAGTCTCATTTCTTGCCTTCCTATTCGTTATACATCTGTCTTCCCTTTCCTATATACTCTTAACTTCATTTCTTGTCGCTCCACTTTCTTCTCCATCTTTCATTTCCTTCCTTCCTTCCTTCCTCTTCTTCCCTCATTCTCATCCTCTTTGTTCCCTTCTTCACGCCTTCCTTCTCCCCTCTTTTTCAAACTTCTCCTCTTCTGATTTATGACCTCTGTTCCCAAGTTTATCGTCAATTTTCCTCTTTCCTGTCTCCCCTTACTCATACTTTGCTGCCTCCTTTCTTCCCCTTGCTTCCTACTCTCTCGTGTTTACTCTTCTCACTTTTCTCTTCTTTCTCTTGTCTTCCTACTCTTCTCACTCTTCTCTTTTTCTTCTTACTCTTTCCTTTCTTTCCATCTCTCTTCCTTTCTATGTATACTGTATGTAGTCAAGTGCCTAATGTATGTACGTATAAAAATTATGAAATGTGTATGTATATATTTTGGATTCAGCAGACACGTAACTTCAATATATTTTCAGTATTCTTTGTATAACGTATAACACCTGTCATACCCACACCTGTCACATGTAAACATAACAACAACAACACTAGACCTGTTAACATGTCAAGTATACATACATACATACATAATCCACACCTGTCAACATACAACAACACCTGTCAAACTCACACCCCACCTAACATATAATTAATGTATCTACCAACACACGTATGTACACCTCTTACACATTCACACCCTCACACATTAGTTACACACCCACCCACACACACACACACACACACACATCTCATTTACCATACTCGTCACGTCACAGATGAGGGAGATGAAAGGGGAGGAAGGTAGGGAGAGACGGAAGATGCTATGCTCAAAGCTTACTAATTCTATACATGATGCAAATATTATACAAGAAGGGAGTGTTAGCAAAGTCTGACCTGACCTGACCTGACCTGACCTGAGAATTACATGGGCATATCGGACCTGAATTTAACCTGATAATACAATAGATGACCTGGCACTGACCTATACATACATATATAATAAACCTGAACATAGATGCATTTCTGACCTGACTCGGTACTGACCTGTATTTGAGGTGGTCTTCCAGGTCCCCTCGCTGCATGTCGGCTGAACACTGGTCCACATTGGGGCATTTGACTCGAAGTTTCTCCAACAATCTGCAAGGTGATGGAAACAAGGACACATTAGTTACTCCTTAATTAAGGGGAAAATTTGGTGTTGGTAAATCTGCAGCAACTGAATCCTCCAAATAATTCCAAGCAACAGGACACCATTATATTTGTCCATCAGGTTCTGTTTCCTAGCATACTTAGGAGGAATCAAGGCACTCCAATGTACCAAAATAGAATTACCATACCTTAATTAATTAAAGGACCCTGTGATGTATATAGTCAGAAAATTGGAGGTAAATGAGTCTTCAAATATAACCACGAAACACAGGGTCCTTAAGGGAAAATTCACTCGTTGGTAAATTGAAAGGCTACCGATTCCTCCTATCTATACCAGAAAACAGACCCACTTAATATTCCTAACAGGGGATCTGCTGTTTTGTGGCATAGTTTGGAGGAATCAGAGACATTCCAATTCACCAACAAAGAATTTCTCTTTATACAGATGGAATGAAATACGTAAAGGCAGTAAACTGATTATATAAAGATGAATAGATATAGGTAGATGGTGTAGACTGATAAGGACGATGGATGGAGGTGGATAGATAGAATGATAGATGGACAGGTGGATAGATAGAAAGATGGATGGACAAGTGGATAGATGGACAGGTGGATAGATAGAAAGATGGATGGACAAGTGGATAGATGGACAGGTGGATAGATAGAAAGATGGATGGACAAGTGGATAGATGGACAGGTGGATAGATAGAAAGATGGATGGACAGGTGGATAGATAGAAAGATGGATGGACAAGTGGATAGACAGAAAGATGGATGGACAGGTGAATAGATAGAAAGATGGATGGACAGGTGGATAGACATATGAAATTGACTGATAAATTTAATATTATTGATGATAATATGATGCAGTAGATTGACTTGATTGTTAATTGAATAAGTTTATGTTGATTGATTTACGAAAGGAAGGAAAAAAAATAAAGAAAAGGGGAGAAAGGAGGGAAAGAGAAGAGAGAGAGAGGAAGGAAAGAGAAGAGAGAGAGAGGTAAGAACTAGGTCACTCAAATGCTCGCTCTCTCTCTCTCTCTCTCTCTCTCTCTCTCTCTCTCTCAGATGTGCAGTATATGCTTTCTCTTTTATGTTAATAAGACTGCCACCGTATCTTCTTTCTACAGTATTTTGTTGCATATATTTTTTTTTCTTCGCATTGCGTTCATTTCTTTTCCTCCCTTATTTTCATTTTCTTTCTCGAATATTTCTCTTTCTCTTCCTTGCATTTCTCCCCTTCCCACCTTCTCCTTTTTTTTATTTTCTTATCTTTTCTAAATTCCTCTTCTGCACCACATCTTGTTCTCCTAAACCCCTTCCTTCCGTTCTTCTCTTGTCCCTTTTCTTTTATTTCTTTCCATTCCACACTCGACATCTTCAATCCTTTTACTACATCCTCTTTTTCTCTCCTCAATACCCTTCACCTCCCCTTATTCATCATTTTCATTCATTTTCCTTCTATTCCCTATTTTCTATTTCCCATTTCGTTCCTTATACTCGAACACACCAACATTTTCTTTCCTCCTCCTCCTTCCTCTTCCATTCCTCTTCTCCCCACATCCTCCTCCTTCCTCTTTCATTCCTGTACTTTCCCCAACCCCACCAGTTTTCCCTTTCCTCCTCCTCCTCCTCCTTTTCATTCCTCTTTTTCCCACATTCTCTTCCACTTCCCCCCTCGTCTCTTCCTTTTCATTCCTCTTCTTCCCACATCCTCTTCCACTCCTCCACTTCCCCCCTCATCTCTTCCTTTTCATTCCTCTTCTTCTCACATCCTCTTGCACTCCTCCACTTCCTCCATCATCTCTTCTTTTTCTTTCCTCTTTTTCCCACATCCTCTTGCACTCTTCCTCTTCTTCCCACATCCTCTTCCACTTCCCTCCTCGTCTTTTCCCAGTATTCCTCCCTCTCCTTCATCTGCTGAAAAATGTTTGTCCAGGGCTCTTTGGAACATCAAGACAGCATTTCCCGCAACCCAGGCAGTTTGTCGAGCGGCCTGCCCTCCCCACATTTAAGTGAATACACACGCTCGCTCTCTCTCTCTCTCTCTCTCTCTCTCCTTGGTGACTGGAAGGGCAGCTGATTCCTCCAAATTCACTCGCTTTCACACTCTCACTTTCTTGCTCACTTTCTCTCCCTCTCTCTCTCTTTGGTGATTGGAAGGGCAGTTGATTCCTCCATTAAACTCTGCTACAAAAAAGTCTCTAGTGTACTTGTTCTATATTCCGATAATCTGCGTTCTGTCTAAGTTTGGAATAATCAGCAGCACTTCAATTTGACCACTGGTGAATAACCCATTAATTAAGAGACCTATGTGTGGTGTCGTGAATTGGAAGCTGAAAAATCTAATTCCTCGATATGTAAAAAGAGAGAGAGAGAAAGCCCATATTGAGGGAGGCTAATTTTTGGTGCAATTCAGAACGACCATTAATAAGTCTCCAGTTATATGGATAATATTAATGGTTTTAAATGCATGGTAGGGCTGATAATTCTTCCTAACAATGGCAGGACACAAGGTTACTTCAGTATATAAGTTTTGGTCTTGAAACACATGTCCAGGGTTGATGTTTAAATACCAAGGCTAAAATTACACGACTTGATTCCCATGTGGTGAAAAATAATGTTAAGAGGAACTCATGGTGGGTAAGTAAGAACGTTGTGGATATCTGACATAACAACACACACATGCAAGCAAACACACAAGTAAACAAAAAAAAAACAAGCAAACATATACAAGCAAGCAAACACAAACAAGTAAACAAACACACACAAACATAGAAACATGCACACACACAATCAAGCAAACACACACAAGCAAGCAAACACACACACACAAGCAAGCAAACACACACAAGCAAATAAACACACACACACACGTCAAAAGTATGTTGTTCGTGTATACCCTTTACTGCTCCTGTCACCGTCTTTTCTTCCCTCCTGTCCTTCTCCTTTTCTTCCTCTCAGCTCCTCTTCTCTACATATTCTTTTCCTTTCTTCCTCCTCTTCCTCCTCATGCTTTTTATTCTTCTTTCTCTCCTCCACATTCTCTTCTTTCATCCTTCCTTCCTTTCTTACTTCCTACCCTTATTCTCCACCGACATTTTTTCGTCCCCTCTGCATTTTTTCTTCTCTTCTCTCCATATCTTTCCCTACACATTCCTACCTTCCCCTCCTCTTCCCCTAGCATTCTTTCCCCTCCCTTCCCCTCCTCTCCCCCTAGCATTCTTTCCCCTCCTCTTCCCCTCCTATCCTTTCTCTTTCTCCTCCTCTTCCCCTTCTATCCTTTCTCATTCCCTAGACATTCCTCCCTTCCTCTCCTCTCCCCCCTGCCTTCCCCTCCCCCCCTGCATTCCTGTCCTGGGTTGGAGTGTCGCCAAGGCCCCGAGACCTTCACCTGTCCCCTCAAACTGTGTCCTTCCTTCCTTCCTTGTAACCTTCTCTCCTTGTGCTCTTCCTTCTATGACCTTCTCACTTGTCCTTCCCTCCTTGACCTTCCATGTGACCTCCTTCCTTTATGACCTTCCATGTGACCTTCTTTTGTGTCCTTCCCTTCCTGACCTATACTCACTTGACCGTCCCTCCTTGACTTTCTCTGTGACCTTTTACTCTTTGTGTCCTTCCCTTCCTGACCCTCTTTCACGTGACCTTCTCTGTGTCCTTTCTTTATTGACTTTACCCGAATCCTTGGAAATCGGATTCTTCCCCTATTGTTCCTCCTCGTGTCGTGTCTTTCTTTCCTCAATCTCTATGTTTTCCCTTTAAGGACCCTGTGATGTAGTCAGAAAATTGGAGGTAAATAAGTCCTTCAAATAATTGCTACGAAACACCACCTATATGGAAGGAGCTTGTTTCGTGTCATAGTCAGGAGGAATCAGAAGCCTCCAATTTTCAAACACGATCAAAGGGTCCTTAACCACAACCTCGTCTCACCTCCCCAACCCGACTGTGTCCTTCAAAGTGACATTCTCTTCCTTCCCTGACCTTCATTCCCCTGTGTGTTCCTCATTTTTGTCTCCGTCTCCCCTCATTGCCTCTCCTCTCTTCCCTCACAGTTCCTACCTCCCCTTCTTATCTCCCCTTACCCTCTTTCCTCTTCTCTCTCTCATAGCAGCTCCTTTTCTCTCTTCCAACACAATTTCTCCTTTGTTTACCTTACATCCCCTCATTCCCTCCACTCACCACACCCACTCATAAACTTTTAATAATAATATGTTTCCCATTAAAGTGTAAGAGACCCTTTCCTCTCCCACTTTTCATTGCCATTCCTTCCCTTTTTTTCATACCTCCAATATATATTTCCCTTTCCTTCCCCTACTCTTCTTCTGTCTTCCATCTCTTCCTCAACCTTTTCGTAAATGCTTTCACCCCTCACTCCCCTTCCCTTCCCACCCCCATCACTACACCCCGACTCCCACTAGCACCACCTCACTCCTCTCCCCAACCACCATTCCCCTCTTCCTCTCTCCAACCCAATCTCCCCCACACCACCACCACCTCTCTTTCCCCCTCCCTCCCTTTCTCCCACAACCCCACCCACAGTAACCAACCACACCGGGCTCTCAAACTACATTATGCTGCTCTTAGTTCTCCATTCCATTTGCATACATAGCCCCATTAGCGGTACACAGTCATTATACACTGTACCTTTCTCTTTAGATTAATTTTCTCTTAGTTTTTTTTCACCCTCTTTTTCTCTCATATTCTTCGTGGGTTTTTTTCTCTCTGTTTACTCCATTCTCATTATCTCATTTTTTTTCTCTCTCTCTTTCTCTCTCTCTCTCTCTCTCTCTCTCTCTCTCTCTCTCTCTCTCTCTCTCTCTCTCTCTCTCTCTTTCTCTCTCTCTCTCTCTTATTTATTTTTCTTGTTTCTGTCTCTGCACCTTTCTTTCTCCGACGTTTCACCACTCCCCCTCTTCTCTCTCTAACTCTCTCTCACCTTTTTCTCTATCTCTCTCTTATATCTTTCACTAATCCCCCATCTTTATCCTCCCTTTCGTACGATGCCTTTCTCTTTCTTAGCTCTCCCCTCATTCTCTCTCCTCCCCATTCTCTTTTTTTTTCTCTCATTTTCCTTCACACTCCTCTTCCTTTTCCTTCCCTCCGCCTTCTCCTTCTCTACTTCTTTTCTTCCCTACTTCTATCCTCTTTACAATTTCAGTTTGCTTATACTTTTCTCTCTTCCATCCCTTCTTCCTCCTCTTATTTTCTTTCCCCAACTCTTACCCATTTCTCTCTCTCTCTCTTTCCTCCTCCCTCCACACTCTCACCTTCTTCCCTCCATCCCACCCTAACCCGTCCTGTTTACCCTCCCCCCCCCACCCCCCAAGTTAAGAGACACACTAGACTTGATAAGTTTTAAGAAACCCTAATGAGTGGGGGGGAAGGGGCTGAGGGAGTGGGGGAGTGGGGGGAAGGGGGTTGAGGGAGTGGGGGGAAGGGGGTTGAGGGAGTGGGGGGAAGGGGCTGAGGGAGTGGAGGAGGAAACTGAGGGAGTGGGGAGAGGGAAGGAGAGAGTGGGGAGTGGAGGAGAGTTGGGAGTGGAGTGGGGGGAGGGAGTGGGAGCTGGTGGTAGGATGACAGTGATTGAAAGGATAGAAAGGAGAAGTAAAGAAAGGCAGCAAAAAGGTGCCAGAAACGAAGGAACAAGGAAGAAGAGAAAGGAAGATAAAGGAGTTGGTAGAAACATAGGGGCAATAATTGGTAGAAAGAAGGAAGGGAAAAGAGGAGGGACAAAAGAGGAGGGACAAAAGAGGAGGGACGAAAGAGGAGACAAGAGGCAGTAGGAGGTAGGTGGAGGAGGGAGGGGGGAGGGAGATGAAGGGGAAGGGATAGAAAGGGGGGAATGAAGGTTAAAAAAAAGGGGTGGAAGGAAAGTGGAAGGTACAATGCGACAATGAATAGAGTTAATTAAGGTACCGTACATTAAGAAGAGAGAGAGAGAGAGAGAGAGAGAGAGAGAAAGAGAGAGAGAGAGAGAGAGAGAGAGAGAGAGAGAGAGAGAGAGAGAGAGAGAGAGAGAGAGAGAGAGAGAGAGAGAGAGAGAGAGAGAGAGAGAGAGAGAGAGAGAGAGAGAGAGAGAGAGAGACAAAGGAAGGAGAGAAGAGAAGAGAGAAAGGGAAAAATAAAAGATAAAAACGAAACAAAACGAATGGAATGAAATGGAAACAGAAGGCACAATACGAGACAGAACAAGAGAAGGGAAAGAAAAGAATAAAGGAAGAGTGGACAGAGAAATAAAAAAACAAACAAGAAGACGAAAGAGAACAACATACATTAGAGACGAGATCAACTTTTTCCTGCATGTTGAATGAGACGAAATTGTATATACCACTCGCATGTAACTCCTAAATAAATAGATAAATAAATAAATAAATAAATAAATAAATAATAAATAAATAAAACAATAGAAATAAATATAAGAAGGTAAAAATACATATAACAATTGAATAAATATAAAAAAGGTAAAAATAAAATGATAAAATACAAGAAGCTGTAATGGTGATGGCAACAATGAGTGCACTACGAGCCTATACCAGACTATAATTATTATCAACAACAACAAATACATAACTAAAGAACAAACGGAGGGGCGTCAGAGATACAAACCCCTACGCACCCCCAACCCCAACATCACCCTTCCACCCCCCCCCCCCCCCCGCCCCAGGAGTAAACAGGCCCGTCGCCCCAGATGAAGAACAAACACACAAACAAGGCCAGCTGGCATTTCCCGCCATATGGAACTCGGGAGGGATCATTGAAGTTTTCCCGCCAAATGGAACACAAGCGGATTATTTGAATTTCCCCGCCATAAAGAAACTCTTGTGGATTATTTGGATATTCTCACCAAACGGAATTTCAGTGGATTGTATGAATTTTAGTAGATTGTATGAATTTCAGTGGATCGTATGAATTTCAGTGGATTGTATGAATTTTAGTGGATTGTATGAATTTTAGTGGATTGTATGAATTTTAGTGGATTGTATAAATTATGAGTTTTCCTGCCATAGGTTACTCTACTCTACGCTGCCGTTTTCGTAAAGTCTATTCCCTGAAATTTACCTTTATATTTACAAAGGTTCAAAGTCGGAACAAGAAAAGAAATAAAAAATATATATCCATGCCTTTCTAAAACCCAGGAACCCAAGAGATGCAAAGTTCACGGTGGGTAGGTTTGTCAGAGCAACCAGTAGTCAGTCAGTCAGTCAGTCAGTCAGTCAGTCAGTCAGTCAGTCAGCCAGTCAGTCAGTCAGTCCCCAACGTCACCATGACAACGTTCTACTCTTTTGT
Source organism: Petrolisthes manimaculis (assembly GCA_034508575.1). Classification (NCBI taxonomy): domain Eukaryota; kingdom Metazoa; phylum Arthropoda; class Malacostraca; order Decapoda; family Porcellanidae; genus Petrolisthes; species Petrolisthes manimaculis. The sequence goes on along the minus strand of JAWZYT010003575.1, from coordinate 2,783 downwards.
TGCCATTTGTTTCACGTGTATTCCCTCGGTACATGCAGCTGGCTGGGTCACTTTTTCACAAGATGGTAAAAATAAAGATTCTATTTGGCCGACGTTGTTCTGTGCTGTGTGGGGTGAAATGTAAACAGCATCGGTGTTGATATAATACTGATATAATCTGTGTTGGGAAGGAGCTGGAGGGTTTGTTTTTTATATGCTACTGTGCCTTATTTATATATTATTTCAATACTTATCTCAATCTTTATTTCAACAAGAGTTTCATGTCCGTATCGAAATCAGTTCTCTATTATTTCAATCTTTATCTCAACAAGAGTTTTATGCCTTTAAGACTTATCTCAAGGAGTCTGTTCTCTGTTTAAGTTGTTTATGCCAATCACACACCAGCACACTATACGTTATATTCAATTCAGTAATAAAACACTATAGACTAACAGTATGAGGAACGATATAATAATCATATAATAAGGGGCACATCTTTTCCCACACTGAGATATTTTAATTCACACATAATTATACGACTAGAATACAAAATTATCCACATGTGAGAAAAAATTACGAAGGGCTTTTTCTTTATACACCTTTTTATATTATCTCTAAGGGCGAGGGAGGTAATCTGTCACCCCTCTTTCCCTCTCCTCCCACTCTAAGGGCGAGGGAGGTAATCTGTCACCCCTCTTTCCCTCTCCTCCCACTCTACCCTAAAGCCATTTAACTTCAGTTTTGAAAGTGACTAAAAGGAGTCTTGAGATATTCATAAATGCGGGCCGGGAGCCACTACTTAATGAATCCTCTTACTACACGAGTCCACAACATCCCATCCTACACGAGTCCCAAGATCCCATCCTACACGACTTAATGAATCTTCTTACTACACGAGTCCCAAGATCTCATAGAACAAGGTAAACAAAGAAGACAAATACTGTGAGGCCTATATACTGCGGTGAGTTGAAACACAGTAAAATGACAACAGTAGAAAGAACGTGGATAAAGAGAGAAAAGTTCGTCTTACATTCTATGATGATGATGATGATGATAATGAGCAGGAAGATGATGATGATAATGATGTGGTGAGATGCTATTGGTAAACTGGAGACTACAATTTGACTTCTGGCTCTGTTTCCTGGTAAAATCTGAATAAATCAATACACTCCAATTCCCCTACAGCTCCACCAACGAAGGTAATATTTACAAGGTTGCATCCACTACTTACTTTTTGAGGACGAGTGAGGATGGGGTACAGAGCTGCTGAGACAGTGGCTTGCGATCAACAGGACAACTCTGCTGGACGGTGAGGAAGGACAATAGGCAAGGGCGGCAGAAGGTGTGGCCGCAGGGGGTGTCCAAGGGCGTCACTAGTGGCTGCAAGGAGACGAAGGAGGAGGAACAGGGTTAAACAAAAATAATACATACTAAGGACCTCAAACAGCAACATACTTAGTGGTCCTTGTGAGGCTCTTTTTGGCTTTGTTGGGCTACTTATGTCTACTTAGGTGATGGAAAGTAGTGATTGAGTTTGTGATGTGTTGGTGTGTCGACGGTGACAGAGACGGAGGGAAGGAAGTGGAATGAGGAGAAGAAATTCCTGGAGGGAAGGAGTGGGAGATAACAGCAGTAAAGGACACAAAAATACACATACTTACACACTAACATATCCAAGTATAATTATTTAAACACTAGCATAAGAATTAACAAGCCCACTGTGAAAGAACAACAACAAGAAATCATACGAACCAAACACAAGCAACACCAAACTAATAAGAGACCAAACCAGCCACACGAAAAGAGAGAAACAAAACACAACTACTTCTATGCAAGAGTCGTAACTCCTGGTAAGCCAGATGCTGCGATATTACAACACCACGTATAAGAAAATAACGTCATGAATATATTAGTTTAATCCCTACGACACACTGCCTGAGCCGGTGTGTGTGAATTCTGCGAGTAAGAGATTATCAGGCTTAACTACTTTGCAGTATATTGTGTTTTAGCAGGTAAAGTGTTAGCAGAGTGGGAGGGAAAATGAGAGAGGTGAGCACTGGGGAGAGAAGGAGAGAGGTGTAAGCAAGGGAAGAAGGGAGGGAAGGGGAGATGTTGGGAGTGGAAGGAAGATGTACAGGTTGGGAGGGGAAGGAAGATGTACAGGTTGGGAAGGTAGGTATAAGGGGTGAATGGGGAGTGAAGGCAAGTGAGCGATTTGTTTGGAGAAAGGGAGGTTGAGGAGGGGGAAATGAAGAGAGGGAGGCTGAGGAGAGGGAGATGAAGGGAGGGAGGCTGAGGATGGGGAGATGAAGGGAGGGAGGCTGAGGAAGGGGAAATGAAGGGAGGGAGACTGAGGATGGGGAAATGAAGGAAGGGAGGCTGAGGATGGGGAAATGAAGGAAGGGAGGCTGAGGAGGGGGAAATGAAGGAAAGGAGACTGAGACTAACCATATTAGACATGTGTGTTACTGTGGTGGTAGGCTTTCATCAGGCTGCTTCACCAGTTATATTAAGGGGAAGTTTTGTGTTGATAATTCTGGAGCAACTGAATACTCCAGACTATTCCAAGCAACACAACACCATTACATTTGTTCATCTGGTCCTGTTTCCTGGCATACTTTGGAGGAATCGAGTAGCTCCAATTTAACAACAAGCGAATTAACCCCTTAAATAATTAAATCATTGGACAAGACAGCGACACGAATTTTGCGTTTGATTATAATATAGTACGTCATATGGAGCTGAAAGTATTGGTTGACAGATAATTAATTATTACACACGTTTGAACTCCAGAGCCAATAATT